>LFZO01000461.1:0-33541 GCA_001578225.1 Pseudocercospora musae
ACTAGGTATGCCTATAGGGGCTATACTAGGTCGCGAAGGGTTCTTAGTCTATAACTTCGTTATAGTAGGCATCGTAGTAATTAGGTCTATATCGTCGTCTCCCCTATCCTCCTAGAGACCGTACATTTCTACGATTAGCTAGTCGTTCTAGGTTACGACTACCGCTTTAACTACTATAGTAGGGATAGACCCGTCCTTAGTACGTTCTTCGTCTATAAGTTTCCTAACCCTCTTGCCTTCGCGCTTAGCGATAGCTACGAAGGTACTATTACCTAGGACCTCCTAATAGATTAGTCTATACCTAGCTTCTAGTAATAGTAGGATAATAGCTAGCTTTAGAGTACGGAGGTCCTATTAGTATAGTATCTACTTACTAGTCTTACTATAGTACGTCTTACCGTTTTGTTTGTTTATAAAGCCCCTATCTATAAGCTCCTTCTATACCGGATAGTCGTTCTATATATAGTTAACTCTACTATATATCTAATACTTACTATTAAGATCGGGATATATCTTTCTCGTACTCCTAGTCCTCTAATTAGTAATAAGTAGAACCCAAACCTACACAAACCCAAGGACTAGGTAGTATAGGAAGGAACTATAGGTAGCATGACCTATTAGGCTATAGGTAACCATACTAGGCGGCCTAACTGTCGTAATAGTCATAGAGGCAGTTAGTAGTGATTAGAGCTCTATAGTAGAGGTACATGAAACGTAGTAAGCGATGTGTACTAAACGAAGGTTAATAATGTCTCCCCCTCGTAGGAAGAGGGCTATATGTACTAATCAAGACCCCTACCTAATTAGGTAGACAAGTGTGTCCTAGTTACTAGACAATATTAGTAAAGATATCTACTATAGGCACGTCTAGATAGATATCGTTAGTATCTCCGATAGTATCTAATACTTTCTAAGTCGTACCGAGCTTATTAGTAGTAGTAACTAATATCTTTAGCTTATTAATACTAAGGGCGCGAAACTTATCGATAAACTAATTAAATTACTCGTCCTCCTAGCTTAGTAGAGTAACTACTACTACCTTTGTAACCGGTAGAGGGGCTAATTAAGACTCCGGTAGGAACCTTAGGATAGGAATAGTAGGCTTAGAAGCAAGATAGACTAAATCGATATCTCTCTTTTCCTCGCTAACGATAAACTTCCTATAGTCGGTAGAGCTATTAATATCCTACTTAATATACTCTAAGATCCTCTTAAAATTACGGAAGGTATTAGGGTCGTTATTAGTAAGCTTACATCTTCGGAAGATACGCTAAGATATTAGGCCTAGAAGGCCCTTTAGGAGTAGTCGGGTCCGCTAAGAGTTCTCGAGATCTTCCTTAGGAATAGTATCCGTAGCTTTAACGAATTCGCGAATATACTCCTTTAAGTTATTATCTTCCGTATATAGTTAGGCATATAGGGTCTTAAGCTATAGACGACTACCTTTAACCCTACGGCTATCGTTCTTACGGTATTCCTATAAGAAGGACTTCTTAAACTTCTCCTAGTTAGCGTCCGACTTGTCGGCCTTATTAGGGTAGCCTTCGAGACTCCTAAGCGTAGTATATAACTTAGTATCCGTCGTTCGTATAAATATATAGATCTTCTTAGTATTAGAACGGTCGTTTAGCTTATACTTAATAAGGTTGTCCTTATATCGTTCGATATAGGCGATAGCGTTATATCCTTTAAACTAAGGATTAGAATTACTACTACGCTCTAGTAGGTAGCGCCTATTAATACGAGTAAACTCCTTCTACTACTCTATTATCTACTACTATAGCGTCTTAAAGGTAGTAAACATAGCGCTATTGAAATCTATGTCTAGACTAGGTTCTAGTACTCGACTAACGCCTAGTCTAGTAGTACTAGGCCCGGTAGTGCCTAGCCCTATAACGGGGTTATCTATCTTAGTAGGCGAACGTTGTATCTATTCGTTAATCGGGTCGGGTTCCTCGTTAAAGGATATTAATACTAGGCTTAGCCCTATACCTAAACTTATTTAAACGATTGTTATATAGTAATAAAATCTTTTTTTGTTTTTACTTTTTATATAAAACGGGGAATACTATTGTACCGCTAGTAGAATAGGTATTCTTGTTTTTATATAGGCTCGGGTAGTAATAACCCCCTTAGGGATTATTAGCCTTAAAATCCCCCTAACTAGCCCTACGGCTAGAGTGAAGTCTAAAACTCTAGAGGCGGGAGCTATAACCGAGTACTCTTAGAGCTAATAAACTACCGAATAATATAGCGAGGTTACTAGGCAACTTCTTTCCCTATCTCCTCTTTTAGGATACCTTCTACTTTTAGTAGAAGGGCCGAAGTACTATCGAGCTAGGCTACGAATTAGAGTTTAGTAATCTCTAGCCTAACCGGGATCCCTCCTCTTTAATAGCCTAATACTCTCGTATTCGTAGTACGTATCTCGTACCGCAATACGGGTACGGATACCTATCCTACTATAGACTTTAGCCGGGTCTAAGTATAGTCTAGGTAATTAGTCCTCGCTACGCCTCGGGATCGGTTAGTAGAATAAGACTAGTCGACCGGAATAGTATCGTATCGAATAGGTAGTACGCTACTATATAGTACTAGTAGGGTTTTAGAGGGTTCCCTAAACCTAGAGCGAGTCCTAGAAAATAATCGACTATCTAGGTCCTAAGCTTTAATAGTCTCTAGGGTTTATAGCTTTTCGGGGTTAAGGCAATGCCCTTATCTAGGAGGTTGCTCTTAGTTGTCGCTTTTATCGAGACCTCCTAAGACACTTTTCGTAACTAGTACTATAGGTCGTTTGTCGCCTCCTACTTGTATATAGTTATCCGTACCTAAGGACTACTATTAACCTAACCGCCTAATACGATCGAGAAGAGATAGCCCTACCTTCGGCTCTAATAATAAGTAGTACCCGAACCTATATAAACCTAAGGGCTAGGTAGTATAGGAAGGGACTATAGGTAGTATAACCTATTAGGCTATAGGTAGCTATACTAGGCGGACTAACTATCGTAGTAGCTATAGAGGCATATAGTAGTAATTAGAGCTCTATAGTAGAGGTACATAAAATGTAACTAGTAATGTATACTAAACGAAGGTTAATAATGTCTCTCCCTAGTAGGAAGAGGGCTATATATACTAATCGAGGCCCCTACCTAACTCGGTAGTCAAGTGTGTCATAGTTACTAGCTAATAATAGTAACGAAGTAGTTATCGTTATCTATAGGGCCTAGATACTAGACTAGACCGCATTAATTTAATGTACTATCTTTAACTTAACGTCTCTTACTATAGCGCTTATTATAGCGGACAAGTCGCTTATATCGCTTATATATCTAGTAGGACTTAGTATACTCGGAGCCTCGCTAGCGGCGCTAATAATAGAGACACTTAAAGACTCTAATAGCGAGCTAATTCTACGTCTTAAGCTACGGCCCTTAGCTAGTATTCTTAGTATATTAAATATAGGCGATAGTACCTCCTTTAGTATAGCTCCTTATATCTATAACCCTCGCTAAAGCCGTTTAGACTCGAAGTCTAGACGACGACGCTTAGTAAGCTAAGTAGTATTACTATCGATAGTACTTAGTATCGATAAGTCGATAACTTCTACTCGATAAACGGACGTTATTAGAATAGCTAAATTTAATACTACTAGAGCTACTACTAGAGCTACTACTAGAGCTACTACTAGAGCTACTACTAGAGCCGTTACTACTAGAGCCGGAGCCTAACTACTATTACTATACTAAGAGAGTATCGATAGTATAGTATTACGTATATTCTTAGTAGGGCTATTAAATACCTTTAATTCCTTAGTATTTAAGACCTTCTCGCGCTATACTTTATCTAGTCGAAATAGTATCTCTATAGCCTTATCGAGAAGTTAGTCTTAAAGGATCTCTATAACGACGATACCGGAAGCTCTATTAAGAGGCCTTCTAGTAATTACTCGGCGCTTAATTCTTATACAATAAGCCCTTACTAGATTACTAATAAGAGGCTTATTAGTTAGCTAGATAGTAGTAATAATAGACTTAAAGCTAGTATTCTAGTTACGTACCTTACTAGTTACTCGCTTGTAAGCTATAGTAGCGCTAACTTTAGTAAGAGTAAGCTTACTAGCCGCCGAGATATAGCTATTACTATTAAGCCAAGTATTACTATATTCCTTAGTAATAGTAGCGGCGATAATATCGTCTTAAGAAGGTCTAGTATTGACTAACGTTTAACTATTAGTTTAACTACTAGTTTGAATACTAATTGGCGTAGAAATAGGCTCCTTAACTAGCATAGATATTAGCGTAGGAGTAGGCTCTTTGACTAGCGTAGGAACGACCGTTATATTTACTTTATAGGCCTAATTAGCTACTAAGCGATAGGTTATTAGACTATTAAGTAATATAGTAGGACTATATAGCGTAGGTTAACTATAATAGTCGCGGAATATAGCTAGTAGCGTAAAGAAGGGAGGGCCTAAGCGAGGGTATAGATCGCTCTATAAGAAAGTATAATATAGGTCGAGAAGTATAGTAATAGATAGTAGGATAGGTCGAGGGGTAATAGGAACGTCTATAATACTAACAAGCTTTAAATAGGAGGTATTTGCTAACAAATCTAAGCTTCTAAGTACTTTCCGTATTCTTAGAAGCCTAATATATACCTCTATCGAGGTATAGACCTAGTTCTAATTATATCGCTCTCCCCCGAGATCTCTATAACTCCTCTTACTAACGGCTCTTAGAGTAATTACATATAGGCTACTAGACCTATATAACCCTTAGTAGCCGCCTAGCCCTTTATATATCTCTTACTATACTCTCTACCGTTATATATATAGATAGGAGGTATATAGTAACTAGTATATAATAGATACTATACTAGTAGTAGAGGAATTTAATAGAAGCCGAGGATAGGGTTTAAGCTACTACGCTAAGCGCTTAGTGTATTCCTTTACTTAACTATTAATAGCCTAGTATAGGGTCTAATTAGCGTATTTGCGATTATATAAGCGTATATAGGTAACTATACGAGCTCGTATAGTTACCTATGCTTTTATTTACTTAATCCTTTACGTATAGATAACTATACCGAGCTTATTTATATACTAACGTACTAGCGTATACTACTTCTATATATATAGAGCGTAACTACTAATTCAAACCTTGTACGCAAGGTGCCTAATAAGAGTATACAAGTAATTAGTCTTAGCATAGACGTGATCCTACCCTAATACGGCTTAGGCTCTTATTGTATTAGAAAGAGTGTTTGTCTACCCCCGAGCCCGCCTCCATAACGCCAATCAACGCGCAGTGGCTTGGCGCCTCGCGAGCTCTCATGCATATGTCGATCTTCAGCTGGCAGAACAAAGAGTAAGCAGTAGATAGGGTCCATGTCTTCACGCCAGGATGTGCAGCCTCATCGTCTGACTCTTGACGGCTTGCGAGAACAATCGCCAATGGAGGCACGAGAGTGGTTGCGACCTGTAACAACAAAATGTCGTGGTTTTGGGCGTTTGTAATCAGTATCCTAGTCTGCGGCCTGGCCTATTGTTACGTTGAAAGCTCGCGAAGAAAGGTCTGAGCATAAAGCGGGCAACGCATGCAGTGACAGAGCTGATATGCCATAGTCAATCCACTCCTTGATCATTCACCGAGACGGCTGTCAACCTTTGAGATGCCTACCAAACAGATGGTTCCCACCACTCGGCCTGGACAAGCTTGGGAACGTGATTGAAGCAGAAAAGACCAAGACTTATCCTATACTCATGCTCAAAGAACACGAGAAGCATGGTGATACTTATTCGCAATGGAGTGGGCCTTTGTATACTGTCATCACTCGGGATACGAATAATATTCGAGCCATACTTCATACGCAGTTCAAGTGTGAGTTACCTCGATGTGAGGTCCGGGTGATCTGACTGACGAAGAGCCTTGGCTAGCTTTCGAAGTAGGCAGCGGAAGGCATGGATGCGTGCTGCCTCTACTCGGCGATGGCATTTTCACCCAAGATGGTCCAAAGTGGAAAGCTTCTCGGAAACTTCTGGCGCCTATGGTACAGCGACCGATCCTGCCGGACTTGAGTTTGATAGAACGACACTTCCAGCAGCTCTTGCAGACACTTTCGCCTGGCGGCTCTGCTGACAGCCCCTTTTCGAATAAAGCTATCGACATCAAACAGCATTTCCTCGAGCTCAGCCTAAAACTGACGACCGAATTCTTGCTCGGTGAGAACTCGGAGAACTCATCGGCGTGGATCGACAGACTTGCCCTTCACTTCGTTACAGCTCTGAAATGGGTGTCGAAACGCGAGCGCATGAAAGCTTTCTACTGGTTGGTCGATGGTCTGGAATTCAGAAGGTCTTGCAAAGCCTCTCAGAACCTCATTGACGATTTGATTCGCCAAGCAATCGAGCATCGTCAAAGCGCAAAGGACGGTGGCGCTGACACCGAAAGCTACGTTGCTTTCGAGACACTACTCCGACAAGAACGCGATCCGGAACCCATTCGTTCTCAGTTCATGAACTTTTTGCTTGCAGGCAGAGATTCGACAGGAGCTCTACTTAGCTGGATTTTCTACGCCTTGGCAAGAGAACCTGGGTTGCAGACTCAGCTGAAAACAGAGATCGAACATGTGCTTGGATCTGATGAATCGAGGACACCAACCAAAGCCGAGCTGAATAGCATGATGCTTCTGGACCAGTTTGTCAGCGAGAGTAAGCGATTTCTTGCAACTCATCCCGATCTTATGACTGACTTTCCTTCCACAGCTCTCCGAGTCTTCCCACCAGTACCCCTCAACGGCCGCTTCTGCATCGAAGACACGTCTCTGCCATCCGGAGGTGGCGAAAATGGCGATGCTCCAATCCTGATCCCAAAGGGCACTCTCCTCGCATTCTCAACTTTTGCTGTACAACACAACAAGAACTTGTACGGGGAGAATGCGAGCAAGTTCCGACCTGGGAGATGGGAAGATCGTGCAACAAAAGAACGAAGAATGACGGATTGGTCGTATCACCCTTTTCTTGGAGGACCGAGGAAGTGTTTAGGTGGTGAGTGGATGATTTTTCGCAAAGTTCTGGCGATTGAACTAATGATGCGCTCAGAACGTTTCGCTGTCACGCAAGCCAAGTATCTTACTTGTCGTATGCTGCAGAATTATAAGGAGATCTTGCCTGTTGACCAACAAGGTCATGAGCTGAAGTTCAAGCCAGGTGGAGCGTGGGTGGAAGATGTGAAGTACGATGTGGGTTTGACCATGATGCCTGATGCTGGTGTCTGGCTTCATCTCATACCACAGTCTTGAGACCACCGTACAGGGAGAAGATACTTCTAATTTCCACGGTTCTCAACATCTCCTCGCTCAGCACCGCCCATCGTTTCTCCGGAGTAGTGTCCCACGAAGAACTCTTCCCACGATGAGCCGTCTCCAAAGATATGGCGAATGCCTCTTGTGACCTCCACCTCCACCTTCTCGGCGGGACCAGTCTTGCCTTGCTTTCGATAACAGTCGAGCAGAAACGCAGCTGCGACTAGATGGTCGCCATGCATCTCTTGCTCATCTCGCGCCCTATGCGCAGCCACGACGCTTCGCAAGACCTTCTCCGCAGCGTCAAGTTTTCCCGCAAGTGTCAAGATCTGTCCATAGTAGGCTTTACCCATCAATGTCCCAATGTGCTCCTCGCCCAGCGTACGGTCCGCGATAGGTAGACGACTTGCGATCATCTGCTCTGCTTCACTGACGTGGCCCATCAGAGCTTTGATTCGTGCCAGATTGCAAGCAGCCCAGAGCGTCTTTGGATGTTCTTTGTTGTGCTGTTCTTCGAACTTCTTGAACACATCAGCTTGTAATCTTCCTGCCTCGTATAGGTCTTTATCGTCTGCATCTCCATATCGGTAACGATCGTGCTTGGCCATTGCAAGATTCTGCATCGCATCCAAGATCTGATCTTCGTACTTCTCGTCCTGCTCTCTCTGCGCTTGCAGCAGACCTTCGAAGGCCTCTGAGTGTAGCCTGACGGCCCTGCCAAAATTCGCCAACTTTCCATGGCAGAGTCCAAGGTTGCTCATAGCCCTGGACTTGTCGACGTGAGCGGTGTCGTAGATATTCTCGAGACCTTTGAGAGCTTGCTCTGAGTATTCACGGCCTTTGGCATATTCTCCCTGCTGCCAGAAGCTCAATCCAAGTCGAGATCGCACGTTCAACGTCTCGGCATCATCCTCGCCAAGTGATGCCGCACAAGCTGCAAGTAGCTCTTCTTGCAGCCGAACGGCTTGATTGGCTTCACTGAGCCACCAGTGAGTCTCGGCAAGAAACAGACGGGCTTTGGCAGAAATAGGATCACCCAGGCCGATAGCACCAACCAGAAATTTGTCAACCTTCGCCATGAGCTTTTGCGACTCGCGAAATTCACCACCTTCTGCGTGAACCAGGCTATATTTTGCGATGCGAAGCACCTCTGCTCGTGACATGGAGGTCCCCAGGATCGGCCAAAATCTCCAGCTTTCTCGCTTTCTTTGCCTCTCCACGAGTTGCTTGCGAAGCTCGATTTCACTCTTTTTGACGGTTTTGACGTGAACCAATACCTGTCGTCGTAGTTTTGCATCATCTGCGGTCACACCCACTGGCGGAAGCAGAATTGCCAACGTGAGCACGTTGCTCGCAGCCTCGCACCAGACAGCTCTTTCTTGGTACGGCATGGAAGCTTGGATCCACCACTTGACTGATGAGTGAATGCAGTACGTGTCGTCAGGCTCCTGCACCCACTCAATGAGAGCTCGCTCGCGCAATTGTACCAGTAGGCCTCTGAGTGTGTACTCGGCGACTTTGCGGTCGGCCGTTGCCAGAGCGCGAAATACTTCTGGCAGCATTGACTGTGTGCCAAGTCGCTCCAGAAACAAGTATATGTTGCGTAAGGCACTCTTCAAATGTTGATCCCAGGCCTTTGGCCGCGAGTGTACTGACTTCGATTTCCTCGCAGCTTCTCTGTCTGAATCGGCCTGGCGTTGTGGATTGACGATCGCGCTCAGCAAGATATTGAAGTGGAATCTTTGAGACGACATGAATGAAAGTAGCCGAAGCAGTTCGGAGGCATTCTGGGACACTGTCGGGATGACTAGCTCAAAGGTGGCGTACACTTTTGCGTTCGTGATGGTCACCTGCTCATCGAGAAGCTGGCTTTGGACGCCGCTGAAGGATCTCGCTCTTTTTGCTCGATCGCCGATAATCCTGCTGTGTACTTGTGTGAGAGAGTTTTTTATTGAATCGAGACAGTTGTCTAGAGTGCAATTGCCCTGGAGAATCGCCTTTCCAGCATGCAATATCGCAAGCGGTAAGTTTCCCAGTTCGTGACATATCTTTCGGGCAGTTGGCAGCCACCTGGAATCGGGTGCTCGTGGGCCATACGCAATTCGCAGTAGTAGCGCGGTAGAGCGTTCCTCCTCAAGGCCTTCAAATCTGAAAGGCTTGCCGTCGCCATACATCTGTAAGGATTGGTTTCTTGTGGTGAACAGAACGAGGCCAAATTCAGCTGCCTCAGGAATGAAATCTTCCGGCTTGTGAGACTGCAGATGTTCGTCTACGTTGTCGACAATTAGCAGCCAAGGCTTCGTTTGTGCGGACAGCCAGTACTTGACGTTGGTCTCTTTAGGCTCGATGTCAACTCTCTGGGCTATGTCAGCATACGATTGCTGTATCGTCTCGGAGCTAGCTGCGTCGATGGAGAATACAGCCCAGAAGCTTGAAATACGATGTCAGCCGATAGTCGTGTCATGCTCGGGTCTACTCACCGATCCCGGTTCTCTTGCGCGAACTTGCAGCAAAATTGCGTCTTGCCCGCGCCATTGAGGCCATATATCACAATACGCTTGGTGCCTCCTTCCTTTTCGAACTCTGCGAGAGCCTGCTGCATATCGGTAAGGTCTTTCTCGCGTCCCATGAAGATATTGCTAACTGCTTGAGGTATCATGAAATGAGCATTAACCCAGGCAACTTTTTGAATGGACTTTGCTGCTTCCAGGCTGTCTTTCTGGCAGCGGCGATGTCAGTTCCAGACCGTCATAACCTGCACGATCCAAGGCCTACCTCATGAACACTCAAGCCAGAACTGCTCACTGTCGCCTCGAGAGACAATATGAGCTGCTCCAATCTGCTGCTCGATAATGACATTTTACTGGACAGGTTTGCTATTGATTTAGATTGGCCTGCTTGTTCCTTCTTTGTAACGATGCTTCAAGAGTCAGTGCTGCTCCCATCGGCAAGCCGGAGAACTCACATGCTCAGTGTCGTCAGCGACATTTGAAGGAGTTGATCATTCTTATCCAAGCCTTGCCGAAGATTCAGAAAGTCGCTCTCTTTGGATAGCTTCCTAAAATGTCTGCGAACTCTATCGTAGGTGGAAGAGCCGTCCTCGCCTTTGATCTCCTTGAGCTTGCTCTCCATCTTGATCAGTATATATTGAGAGTCTTTGAGGATTGAAGAGACCCTCTGCCATATGTTGGCAGTCGTATCATTTTCTTTTGCCTTGCCATTTTCCACGAAGTCCTTTTGGAAGACAGTCCGAATGTCCTCACTGTGGTCTGCGACTCTCTGAACCTCGCGTCCCAGCTGTAGCAAATCATCGTCAACAGCATCGGCGCCTTTCTTGGTCTCGTGAATGAACTTCACCAGCCTTATCGAGATGTCCACGAAACTGACTATTGTCGCAGCGAGGTCGGCCATGATGAGGCAACTTCGATCAAGTTGAGACCCGTCCACAAACGGTACAGGATGAATGTATCTCGAATCACCTCATATTGCCTCGTTATCGCTAAGATGACCTTTGCACTGTTGTGGATGGCCTGTCGCGAAGCTGATGACAGAAGACATAGATTACACAAATGCTCAGCCTCCACCAAGACGGTATCATATGACTGCGGGTGGAGGGAGCCTGGGACACGGGCGTATGCATCTTGTACATCATCCGCAATGCTTTTTGGCCCAGAATTTCGCCTTAGACGAAGCTCATCCCGCCGCCCTGGCCGATGGCCAGCATTCCTGCAAGACTGCATGGTCTAAGCGAGTCTCGATGTCTCTGATTTTGGCATGGCGTGCAGTAGGCCAGTGCAGGAAGGAGGGAGAAGTGCAGCGTGCGGCTGAAAAGTACTGAGACATCCGCGGCTACTACAGCCCACGCAGTCCTATACTATAGCCTAGGTACCTTTAATAAACGTTTACTTTACTATAACAATCGCTCTCTACTATAGCAAGATAGGCTACTACGATAGTTCTCTATTACTAACTCTTACTACTTAGCCTTACCTAATTATTCGAGATACTAGTTAGCTATAGCTATAACGAAATAAAGTATATTTATAGTAGCCTAAAGTACTATAAATAGGAGCGATAATTACAGTATATCGCGTTGTATCCCTAGAGGCAAATGGCGTTTCAATAAAGTGTAGTATACTATAAGAAAGTAGAGCCTAGAGTTAACTGTGTACCATTAGTGCTAAAGCCTTCCGTAGCACCTACCTTCCCCGAGTTGCCGCCGAATACCTTTTACAAGCAACACCGTTCCTGAGTATCAAGCACTACCACGAAGCCGCCCTGTAACACTCAGCTCATCCTAATCCAAAGGAAGCGAATCTAATATACGCTTTACTACTCGGCTGAACACTAGAGCCACGATGCAAGGGGACGAGACTGAGTGCTGCCTATCTGTGAGCGTACGGAGCAGAAGGCAGCGTATACAGACTGACCAAAAGCACCATGCTCTGGACAATCATCCTCGCTCGAATCACAGGCCTTGTAGGTCCACCTGAACATCATGTGGCTTCTGTGGCTTAGGTCAAAGATCATCAGACAGCCGATGCACTTCGACAACGACATGAGGAGAATGCCTTCTCTATCGCGACATCGAGCGTTCAAGCGTGGGTGATTGTCAATCATTTTGCCTCACATCCACATCAACACCATCTATCTTTTTGACTGCCTTTCGTCCCATCCCCCCTTTCGAGACAGTTTCTCAAAGCCTCTCCTTCTCCTTCCTCCTTCCAAGTCACTCCCCCTTCCCACCAACCCCATCATGCAAACTCTTCCACTCCTTGCCCGCAGTATAATAAGCTCCCTCAACATGCTCCTTCACCTCCGCAGGTTTCAACCAAGCACAACGATCTTTCTCAAAAGTTTCGATTCTCGGCTTAAACTTTGTTTCTTGGAGGCCGAAATCATCAATGGTGCCTGGCCGAGCATTAGCGACAAAAGCGCCTCCACCACTATGGGTTGTTGGGCTCGCTTCGCTCGTCTACTCACCGATTCGGGGAATACTCATTCCAGGAAACCCCTCACTCCTCCTATAAAGAAGCGTTCCACACACACTGCAGAAACTATTCTCCATCCAATTTCCCGTAGCGATAGTCTTCGCTTGTTTGAAGCGCGTGAGTTTATCTTCTCCTCGAACATGCTTCAAATGACTATCCTTGACCACAAAATTGGAGGCGAACATGCTGCGGACGAAGTGAGCAAAGTTCCAAAAAAAGCGTAAGAGCTCGCTTACGATGCGGTTATCTTCCTACAGTCCGTACAATGACAGATAAAAGTATCAACCAAACCTTCACCTTCGGTAGGGACTTCGATTTGTACAGCCCCACAATAACATGTTGCTGTTGCTGTACCGTTTTTGTCTTCGCCGTGGGCGTTCTCGGAGGGGAGGAAGATGTTTTGAGGAGACATTGTTGCGGAGCGAAGCGGTTGTTGGTGATGGAGAATGGAAGGAAACTGGACACCTTTTGAAGAAATGAGGAGAGCTTCTTGCCTCGCTGTTACCTAAACTTTGTCTTTTCCTACTTTCGGGCGAAGGGACAGAGCATCACGTCTTGGGAGCTTGTTTAATGCAAATAGCTGACTTGGTGTGACACCATTGCTCAGCAGAAGTGCAGTCCAGAACCAGACGGAGTGATGTCCGAAGTCGCTCTCCTCCGGATTATGACGTGGGTCATGTCGTGCAGCTGTTTTCTCGCCCGAGAAGCCTTGTTGCCGGGCTAATGACATTGTAATTGCGGTCGAGTGTAGTTCGTAGGTGTAAGCGTTGTACAGTGAAGAGAGCGGAGACATAAAATCGAGGCTGAATACTGTCGAGTGGAAACTGGATGACCTTGATGGAACCGCCCCCAACCCCCCCAATTGTGACGAGGGCTTCTTGACAGGGTAAATGCTTGGCGATTACTGACAGTACTGTTGCTGCAAGAAAGGTGTGGTGATACAAGTCAGGTATGCTAAGATTAACATGAAAATGCTGCTGCAATGGTATCAGTGCTAGAGGGAAGAGACAATCTCGGGATACAAACATCACTGAAAAAGTGACAACAAGTGCGAGCAGGCGCCGTCTTCCCAAATGCAATGCAATGCAGTCTGACTGACGCTTCCAAAAATTACCTGCTCGGTCTCGATTACCTGCTTGATCTTCCGAGTGTGAATGTGATGACTACCACAGCGCCAAGGATGACAATGGCACCTGGCAGTAAGAGCTCATTCGGCACGCCTTGGATGACCTGCTCCTGAGCTTTTGCCGGTTGTGCTTTGCGACTGCGACGTTCTGTAATGTGGCGTGCTTCTTCGTCTTCCTCCTCATCGTCAGAGTGGTACTGCTTGCGACGTCTGACTGAGCTCTCTGGTGGAGTTGGAGGAATAATGGTCGGCTGTGGATCGAGCGTGGCTGGGATGGCCGGCTTCTCTGGGTCGTGCACGAAGAGGTCGACCTTGTCCTTGCGAGATGATTGTGCCAGCATAATAGCTTCGAGCAGATCGTGATCTGTCGTAATGGAGACAGTGTCGCCTTCATTGTCGAGATAGCTTAATGCGAAGCCAGCGTGCTGGAGTTTGCCATTCTCAAAAGCTGGAACACCTCCAATACCCTCGGCCTCAGCACCCAGCTTGTCAGCAATGACACCAATAAGCTCGCCAAGACCTTGTGCAGCGATGACGTGCAGCCGATGAACACGACCACCGGGTGCCTTGAATTTGAAAGTGAAGGGCGTCTCTTCAATGTTGGCACCAGCAAGTGCTGAGGTCTCGTCATGGTCAATGCCGTTATGTGATGCGGAGTCGGTTGGGAGAACAGAGTCACCGCGATCCATCATACCAGGACGATGACCGTCAGGCGACATCATAGCCGACCTATCCGGCGTATGGGGTACGTGACTGCTGCCTTCGCCAGACATCAGCGACTCGGTATCGCCGTGATCCATCGACATCCAGAATTTGCTCCAAGCTGGACCAGCACCTTCGCCCTCGTTGGTCGACATGCTGTTAATCTGGTCGAGAGTGGCGTAGGTAAGTTTGAGGACATCTACCATGCCGACAATCTCGTCGCTCTCTTTGTTCATAACAGGAAGATTCAGGTAGTGCCCATCGTGCATCTTTCGAAGAGCTTGCTGAATGCTCATGTCCATTGGAGCAAAGTCTGGATGAGGCGTCATGACACGGATGACGCTGCAGTTGCCTGGGTCGAGACCGGCAGCAATGACACGGAGGACGACATCTTTCGAGGTGAAAATACCAGTGATCTGGCCTTGATCTTGCACCAACACGGCGGTAGTGTGATTCTCTTTCATGAGTTGGGCAGCTTCTTTGACGCTTGTTCGCACTGATACGGTCGTTGGCGGGAGGCCGTTCAAGACCGACTCCAGTGTCGGGCCAGACATGCGGTGTCTCACAGCTTCGACGTATTGAATGATCTGCTGGGGCTGACTTGAGCCAAGCTCAGCCTGCACACCCTCAAGAGCATCGTACAGCTTCTTTGACGAGGCATATGCGCGCTCAAGCTTCTCCATTGCGTCGTAGAAGCATTTCGTGATGTCTAAGATACCCGAGATGTCGTGGTTTTCGTCCATGACTGGCAGGTGTCTGAACCCTTTCCGCACCATGAGGTCCAATGCATCAGTAGCACTGGTGTCGGTCTTTGCACAGAGCGGGTTCTTGGTCATGATCTCTGCGACAGTGACATTGTTCGCCTTCAGCCCAGCACCAACCACTCGGAATGCCAAGTCTTTTGCTGTGAAGATACCGGCGATTCGATCGTCGTCGTCGGTCACCAAAACACAGTCTTCTCTCTTGGCAGCCATCAATTGAGCTGCCTCGGTGACACTCAAAGTCGGCTTGATCTGGAGGGCCTGATTCGGCTTGAGGGCAAGCACGGTGCCGGGAGGTGCTTTTCGACGTTGCGCAGTTCGTCCAGCAGGACCTCGCTTCTTGCTGAGGTCCTTTTCCAGCTTACTTCGAATTGCCTTGGCTCGAGTCAATGGACATTCTTACAGCATGTCTGTGTATCATCCTACCTCATCTCGCTTCGACTGCTTCGCTCTGCTGGCGCTGTACGAGGTGGTATGGGTGGCATCGCTGACGGTCGATGTGTGAGACTCGAGCTTTGGTCTAGGGATGCCAGAGGATGCATTGATCGTGTCGTAGCCCTTGGCCTTGGGCGTGCCTCGTGCTCCCGATGCCGTTGACATGGTGGCGGATGTATCTTCACAGCTGCCGGGGATGTAGATGTGATGTCTGCAGCCCTGGGTGAGACCGTTTCCTTGACCGCAACCTTCAATCGCTACGATTCGCGATCTCCAAGGGTTTGTTTATCTACGCTAGTGGAACACAAGCCGAGCCGAGGAAGCCTGCCTGAGGCCACATTCAGCTTAGATAAGCTTCCCAATCTTTCTTGGCATTTTTTCGAAATGCGCATCGCGCCTCCCAACTTCAAGCCGATCGCCCTTCCATCACCCAACGACAACACCACCCACACCAGTCGCCCAACATGGTCAAGAAGCGCGCATCCAACGGTCGCAACAAGAAGGGCCGCGGCCACGTCAAGCCAATCCGCTGCAGCAACTGCTCGCGATGCACACCAAAGGACAAGGCAATCAAGAGATTCACCATCCGCAACATGGTCGAGTCTGCTGCTATCCGTACATACCACTCATGCTCCTGAACACTTGGAAAAGCACTGACCAAATGCTAGGTGACATTTCTGATGCCTCCGTGTTTAGTGAGTACGCTGTGCCAAAGATGTACCTCAAGCTCCAGTACTGCGTCTCCTGCGCCATCCACGGCAAGATTGTTCGGTACGACGATGCCTCCTCTCTTCCACTCTTTACCCCGCTAACACCTCCCTCCCAGTGTTCGTTCCCGCGAGGGTCGCCGCAACCGTGCCCCACCACCACGTGTGCGATACAACAAGGACGGCAAGAAGGTCAACCCAACCCAGACGACCAACAAGCCACTCGGCGCTCAGGCATGAGCAAGATGACCGCACGAGGCATGGTGGGAATTGGAATGGAGTTCGCGGGACACATGAAATGGAGAAGAGGCGCAACATGAAAGAGCCAGCATGAGATTGGCCGCGCTACAGTGCCATGGATAGCTTCTGAATGAACCGAAGTTCCACAACCCAGACAGATGTACCTGCAAGACTACGAATGCAGCTCTTGTCAGATGAACCCTGTCTCGACTCGCAAGAGTCTAGTCTGTCGACTGGAGTGAAAGCTCTATATGGGACGGACGACCTTTGCTTTTCAGTCTCTTTGAGACTTGCTGTTCCATGTGGCCACTGCCGCTGCCACTGCCATTGCTACTTGCATGGCTGCAATTTATGCACATGGCAACTTTCTGTGTGCTTTATTGCAGCATGAAGCGGACAGCTTCTTTTGCCGTCTTGTTGCGATGCTCGCAATAGGCACCTCGACAGTTTCCTGTCCGTCCTCGTTCTCGAGCAGCCGATCGCGTGGCAAATGCCCTGTAGGCAGTCCTGTTCTACGCTTCGCGTGCACTATTCGCGCGGGTCCCCAAGCTTCTCATGCAACACCGCCCCTGCCTTGCCATTCCCCAAGTCCTCTGTCCTCCACGGTGAGCCACTCAGCTCGTCGTAATCCACTTTTGATCTCCGTCCCGCCTGTTCGAGTAATTCTCCTGCTAGCTTGCGAACCTCTGCGGTGCAGTCTGCTGCAGTAGTAATCATGCTTTCGGACGGAAGCAGAGCTTCGCTAGAGTGATCCGACTCAGCCGCGAAGCTGACCAGGGCAACAGTATCCTGCACACCGAGATCGCGCGCCTTCATGAATGCCGTCAACAGCGACACCAACAGCTTCGCACCTTTCGTATACAAGTCCTCAGCTCTGGTAGGGCCCATGATCGATTCGCCGTCCATAGTAAACGCAAGACATTCCAAACACTTCAACCTTTGCGCCTCACACCCAAGCTCAAGGAGAAGCTCATGCCGTCGGCTCCAAAGACCATCAAACCTGATTCTGCGGATGTGTGGTAGAACCCTCCTCGAGAAACAGGCGAGTCCCTCGTCTCCATCGACGACGAATGTGTTTCCGCCATATAAGATCGGCTTCGTCTCGGCATGAATCTGTCGATTGATGCGCAGAAGTGACGTGCCCGAAACGGCTGTAATCTGATTCAAACGAATTCTCCTTGCGCGCCATTCGTTATCTTCGAACTTGTTTCGGACCATGTGGATTTCCACATCGGACACCAGGATGAGTTCGTAAATGTAGTTACGCAATTCGGCGGGTAGGTCGAGGAATCCTTTGCCGGTGCCACATTTCGACTTCTTCATTTGGCTCGAGGCTGAAGAGGTGGGAGTTGCCTCACTTTTGTTTGGGCCAGCTGGAGTTGTTCTGGATAACGTTGCAGCGTTGGTCGGCGACAGAATTCTCTCCTCAGACCACGATGGTGATAGTAATTGAGTCCGAGTCATTCAATCGCTAGAGAGGTAAAGCTAATTTTGCACAGACCACTTTCACAGATTCTGATACTTGGGAAGGAAGAGTAGGATTGAATGGATATTTTTCTCAATACAGAGTCTCGAAATCACAAAGCCAAGCCTGAAGACGCGCTGTCGCTCTGCTGCCAACTTCCTGACCGCGGGAGCTCCCACATTCTGTTACCGATCGAGATTCGGGCGACTGCCTCCCGAATCTCAATGCTTGCCTGGCTTGCATTCGGGAAGTATAACACATACTCAATTCCGTCATCTCCTGTCACGAAGCCGACCACGCCGACAGTGCTCTCCAGACTCAATCCCTGCTTATCTTTCCAGCTCACTAAAAGTGGCATCAATTGCCGGGACCTCCTTCTTCGCGCACTTGATTGGAAGGGGATCAATGGAGAATTCAAGACGCTTCAGCTGCACTTCCGCCATCTTCTCGAACGTCTTCACAGTGTCGCCGAACTCAGATTTCCAGCCACTAATGATCTTGATCTTCTTGATATACGGCTGGACAGCATTTCAACACACGTCCTCCACGCCCGCGACGACGAAAGTGACGATGACCCGAAGCCGGAGTGATTCGAAAAATTGATCGAATGGGCCCCGATTTCCAGGCTCGAGAAGCTGGAGGTCTGCTACAACAGCCTGCGCAGGCTACACTTTTTTCCAGTACGATTCGTAGATGTGCTAATGAGCCAGCAGAGCTTCGAATCGACATGGGCATACTCTCTCAACTCCGGTATCTACGTATCATACTATTGATGGATGGGCCGTGCATACTCTCTTGTATTCATCGCATTTTCTGCGTCCAGTGAGTATCTCGCAACAGTCGGCTATCTCGTGTCTGGTATGAGCTCAGCTGCTGCGCCGCGCTCGCATCTGCCACAATCAAGACTTTCAGCTGACATGGCACTTTGCTCATGATTTCTAAGAAGGTATCGAGAACAAAGCGCATACTCCAGCCTTCGAGTCCGTCGTCATCGCCCCACTGACATTGATCTAGCCGATCGATAACGACATGAAGTGCGAAATCGCTCCCGAATTCCTCTAGCAGTCCAATGAATAACTCGGCAAATTTCGCTAATTCCTCCTCATGGTCTCCATTAGCCCATTCGTCGCTTCCCACAATCCTCCTAATATTGTCATGTTGAATGCGGATCCGATCGCGATGAAGGCAGACGAGTTGGTACACCAAATAAGACATGACGGTCTGTAGTGTACAACGTCTTCTCGATGGGACAGTCCAGTCGGTCTGGCAAAGGAACCAGATGACCTTTTGCCCGCTCTCCTTCAAACTGTTAATTGCCAGTGTGGAGCTCTGCGATAACCAATTCAAATCTTTACATGAGTGCTTGTGCCAATTCGCACCGCCCGCAAACATAAGGGAGGACTGGTCGGTATTCATCCACTCTCCAAACTGTTGATTCTCCTTGAGTATGTCCATCGTAGTTTCGTACGGGATACGGATAGCAGCACGGCGTATGTTGAATGCTTTCGCCAGGAGCTTGGTGTATTCCGCCAGGTCCATATGGGGAGCTCCGACTTTGACACCAAGTGTGTAGCGCAAGTCGGCCAAAAGCTCGCCATCAGCAGAGCTACCCTGTGCTAGTACGCTAGCCTGCGTTGAACGAAGTGTCCTGTTCATATCTTCTATTGAGTGTCGCATCTTGTTGATTTCTTGTAGCATCAGGAACTCAGTCTCCTCTCGAACTTGAGCCAGCTGTTTCCGTATTCTAGCGAGAGTCATTCCTTTGACCTTGCCCGGTACGAAGCTCTCCTTGATGCGCAGCCTTCGAGACAGGTAGTACTCAGTAGATTCTCTAGCGAAGATAATGATGAGTCCGAACACATCTGCGATTAGTTCTTGGAGTCTGTTGCTTGGGTCGAGCCCAGTCAGGATCTGAAGCCGTGGAAAGGCATAAGAAAGCTCTTCCATCCCATCCTCGATAGACTCCTCGCGGTGAGATTTGTGTACAGCGACGCTGAGGAGAAACGAGAGCGTCCCATACGCGAGCCCACCATAGTGCTCATCGGCCGCTCGGACTACCTCACAGATGCCTGAGAAGCTCTCCAAGAATTGCGAGAAGGTGTAGAGAAAGGACTGGAAGCCAGTGGTTGTCTTGCGACCCGTCGAGCTTGTTCGCTTGGCCTTCCATTTCGCAAATGTAATGCTCGTGATTTGCAGCTGATCCGACACTCGTGCTGCTAGGTCACTGTCTGTATCTTCGATATCGAGCTCGACGATGCGCACTTGGAGATCATCCTTGCTCGACTGGTAGAAAGAGCGGCTTCTTGACGCAGTTCCTACAGCTTCGCTGGGCAAGCCGGAGGCCCATATCTCGCGATCGTCCCATAGATCGTTGGTAGTACGAAAGAGCCTGTAGAAGGAAGCATGAGTGAGCTGGTAGAGTAATGAGGTATCAATGACTACCTTTCTGGCTCAGTCGTGGCCGACGAGTACCACTTTGATTTCAAGCCCCAGGCCATCCCCAGATCTCGGCCCGCAAGCTCCGTAGAACTCCGAGGCCTCTTGCTCCCGAGTTGTGACCGAGAACGAGAACGAGAACCTTAGCACGCTGAACCTCACATTACCTCACATCACCTCACATCACCTCATGGCATGCGATATTGAACAATGGGCGCCTGGGGACTTTCAACGAAGTCTTCGCCCCAACTCACATGCATGGAACTCTCAATGCCAAGCCGGTCCTGTGCCGGGTGCCGCTCGGTAAGGCTGCCTTGCGCCTGAAGGCAACCCATGTGCAACCAGCTGAAACGCCTCCCACCAGCTGTCTGGACCAGTCGTAGCGAAGGTGGCGGCAGACGTACTGCATCAACCACTTCGGTAGCCTTATACAGGCTCGCTAGCACGGCGTGCGCATCTTGAATGGCATGGTGCGTAGACCAGACCTGCAGAGTCGATATGTGTCTTTGTCTTTCTCGGACACACGGGTGATGCAGCTGATCATGCACCTCTGGGGCACCCGCATGTTCGCAAGGCTCGCAGATGTCCAAGTGCCCGTGTATGCAGTGGTGGGAGTGCCACTGTGCGGGAGCGTAGCTCAGGACACTGTGTCCCTCCCTCGTTGACCGGTCAAAAGCAGAGGCTACCTCTCCCCTCGCGCTCGCGAGAAGCGCCTCGTTCCAAGCCAGGCCCGCACAATTATGGCCGAAGAAGGCGCCATTGCCAACGGCAATCCAGTAAGGTCAAATTAGAGATGCCTTCTGCTCATGCTTACCGTGGCCAACAGGAGCTGTTATCTGCCAAGAAGATTGCTTTGGAAGAGCACTATATCCAGCTTCTTGAGAAGCGAATCGCCCAACTCGAGGCTCAGATTGGCCTGTCAGGCACTGCAGAGGATAAGGTAACATGGATTGATTTGACCCCGAGACTCGCGACCTGATCGTCGTCCTGAGCAGGATCTCGTCGCCGTTACACCTACCACTTCGGAGGCACAAGCGGCCGCGGGAGCTGATGAGGAGGCAGAAGCTGCGATCGACGAAGGGAAAGAGAAGGGGGCAAAAGATTCGACCAACGGCGACGCAACTACGCCAGCAGACTCCGATAAAGCCGGGCAAGAAGCATGTAGCCTTCAATGAGTAAGATCTCTAGCAACATTGGCGCTAACAGCATGACTAGAAGAAACCGGAGGAGCCAAGGGTCAAGAATGTCATACAAAGGGTAAGTAGTGACTGCCCCTTCCACGGCATCTAGGTCTAACGCGTGACAGTGGAACGACGACAAGTATGGTTACGAGATCGTGGAAGCTAGTAGCACAGAGTCTGCCGCCTCAACTTCAAAGACACTCACCACTTTTCGCAAAGTCATGGATCGAGACAACGACCGGAAGCTGAAAACGGAGGAGATTGATATTGAATCTCCCGAATTGAAAGCCTTGTTCCTTGAGTGTAGCCTGCATCGGGATAAGTCAAGATATCAGCACGGAGACGCCATTAAGCTTACTTCACCGTTCTACGACTTCGTCTGGTACTACGACAACTTCATGAAAGAATGCGAGCCGCAACCAGATGACACAGATGTACGGAAAGAAGCTCGCCAGGATTTGACCGAGTTGATGGCTGTAATCAAGAAGTCATCACTCGAGCCGTACTTCAAGATACGGGAGTCCCTTATCGCCAACGGGACTATCCTGTATGAGTGGTTGTGGACTCTCTTTCCTGGAGGCCAAAAAGTATATGCCAAGCCGATGTCTCCAGTGTTCTCAGACTACCAGATGCTGGAGGTCTACACCTGCGATCTTCCAAGCTCAGTAACGCACGAGACCATTGCCCAGGACAAGAAATTTACAGTGGGCTGCACTGCTTTCGACTTCGATGGCGTCAAGTTCGAGAAATACTACTATGAGTTCACGATTAAAAAGTTCGACAACGAGAGGGCTATCCACAAGTTGGAATTATTTCCAACCAAGTTCTACCGATCGTCGGACGACGATGCGCCGGATGACACGGACCTTCAACGCGACTTGCTTAAGCGTGGCAAGAAGTTCGTGGAGATGTGCACTGCAGATGCGAAAGATATGCAATGTGACTACAATGGCACCGCCATTGCCCCCGTCAGCGGTGGTTTCGCACGGTTGGCCTCTGGCCGCCTTGAGACTGAAACCATGTCTACCTACTCAGATGATCGTGAAGACAAGGACAGCGGGACTTCTTCTACATTTCCGGAGATACAGGGGCAGGTAATCGTGGACAACTATCTCTTCTTACGTTCAGAGAGGAATGAAGGAAGACCTCAAAATGCAAGGCCACCGCTTGGAGAGTATGATCCTTTGGTGCTTGATGATAATTTTGTTGTCTCATGTGGATGGTAAGTCAATTGCCTGCTCGCCATGACCGTCGCGTCTAATACGAAACAATAGTGCCGTGTGTCGCAATTCCCCAACGATTCGCTGGAATGACCCTATGGTGACTGATCTCGTCAGTCGAGGAGAATATTTCTCGCAGGAAGAGATTAGACTGAAGATGTGTCCACCTAAACTGCTCGGCTATGCCCTGCGACAGAAAATATGGGCACAATTTCGTATCAGCGACCTCGAACGCATGGACTGTAGTGGTTCTTCCGAGCGCAGAGCCTACTTCGACAGCGACCTTCAGCTTGATCAGAAATACAAGGACATACTCATGGCTTTCATCAACCATCATGAGTCAAAGTCATCCCGTCGCAACAAGGGAACTGTCAGCCGAAGGGCCGATCCCCAATCTTTTGACATAATCGAAGACAAGGGCAAAGGCCTCGCTATACTTCTGCACGGCGCTCCAGGAGTCGGAAAGACGCTCACTGCTGAGACTATCGCCTTAGCAACAGGTCGCCCACTGTTGGTTGTATCAGTTGCTGAAGTAGGCACAGCAGCCGCCAAAGCAGAGGGGAAACTCAGTGCTATTTTTGGTGACGCTGCGCGATGGGGCGCGATTATTCTCATGGACGAAGCAGACGTGTTCCTCGAGGCCCGAGAGAAGACCGAAAACCCTGACCGCAACGCCCTCGTAAGCGTTCTGCTACGCTGTCTCGAGTATTACGAGGGAATCATCATTCTAACTACGAACCGTATCCGCTCCTTTGATGTGGCAGTTCAGTCACGCATGCATCTGGCTATCCAATACGATGACCTACAGCCCGAGGCTAAAGCGAACATCTATCGGACGCTTCTGAAGAAAATACCAAAATATCAACTCGACGACGAGCTTCAACCGGGCAAGGCATTGGATAAGAGATTGGATCAACTTTGTCGACGGGGAAAGATCAACGGGCGGCAGATCAGGAACGCTGTGGGTTCTGCTTATGCACTCGCCAAGGATCAGAACCATGGCATTTTGAAATTCGAACACCTTGAAGAGGTCCACGAAATGACCATGGACTTTGTGAGCAGTCTTTGGGAGGATACGCGAGGCACACGAAGCCAGAATGAAGCTGGTAAGCGTTGATGTTGCGTAAATTCGGTGCCGGCCGCGTTCGGTGGCTCTCGTTTGATTGAAAGCTCCTGCTGCGTGTATGTGACTGAGGCGTGTTCATGAAGGATATATTCCGGGCCATAGGAAATTGCACAATCAGAGGTTTCGTTTCGGTTCTTCGTGTTTCAACCAACGATATCGCTCAGATACACCTCCTCGGATTCAGCCAAAAGCCGCTGATCACCTCTGAATCAAGCTCCAGGCTCTTGGTTGTAAGCCATCAGTGCTGTGTCCTATGCCCCCCTGATCTTCTGCCTACTCCACGTCAATCTTCATTCGAAATCTTCTCCAGCTCCTCTCTTCTCACAGCCTTTGTATGCCTTTCCACCAACTTGCGACTATAATCATAGTCATAGTCGTTAATCGCCTCCCCATTCAAACCAAAGCCATAAAATTCAGAGACGAATTCAATCAAACCCAACGCACCAATACCCCGAGCCTTCACCAATGGCCACAGTCGTTTCGCATTAAGTTTCCCTGCGTTTCCAAGCATTCCAAGATTTGTGAAATCGTCGAAAGAAAGCTCCAATTTCTGCATTCTCACGAGATGACGTTTCCATTTCTGTAGCGAGTCTTTCCGTCTATTGCTGCTGCGAGTAAGCTTCAGATAGCGAACGTGTCGAAGCGAGGCTTCGTCGAAGAATTGCGGCCAATGTCTGATGTCAATACTGAATTGGTTCATGTCATGGAAGATGGAAATTTGGTTCTGACTTGATCTGAGGAATGTTGGTTGAGAGAAGAGTACGGCTGAGATCTTCCTCGATGTTGATGCATGCGATGTATCACGGGTTGTTGGTGGGCGAGACGAGGTTCAATGCGACTGGCTGACCACGACGCTTTCGGCGGTGGTTGGAGATGGTACGGTCTCGAACTATGCTCACAGGCCGAGGGAAGAGCGGAGCAGTCTTTCGGAAACCCGACCATCGTCACGCATATGGCTGCAGATACCCGAACTTCAACGCCCAGCTGCTCGAACCAACCTTCAAATCCCTATTGAGGCGAGCTCGATTTTCTACGTTCATTGCAGGATGGGAAGATCCCTGTAGGAGCAAGATTGGAAATGTTCGCATCTTAGGCTTGTGTTCAACAAGTTCGAATTCGAGCGTGCAAGACGGATGAGTAAGAGCTTTCGCAAGGGTCTGGCGCAGTTGGGCTCTTGGGCAGTAGTCCTGAAGTTTGAGGCACTTCAATTGGTATTCTCGGACTCCTTTGAGGACCCAAGCCTTCGCGAGGTTAATTACGACGTGTTGGCGAAGGACTTTCGTGACCTGGTCTCAGCTATGATGACGACACGAGGAATGGGGTCGACAGATGTGGTGCAAAAAAATTGAATTCGTGCCGGGACATTACGGTAAAGAGATTGTGGAGACAGTTGAAACACCACGAATGTTGTCAACGATACGGTCTATCGTAACACATAGCTCAGTAATCGTCTTCTTGCGCTGATTAGGTAGGATCCGGAATCAGAGCCGAAGGCATATGTCGTGTCTCGCAAGCGTGTATTGACATGAGACAACAGCGCCGATCGAGATTGATAGCGCGATGGTTTCAGCGGGAGTCGAACATGGGGACTTCAATATGGTTTGCAGAGTTGCGCTCATCATGTCATTCCATTGAGCGCTCGCCGTCCTGGCACATCATTAGTGCTTTCGGATTCGCGGAGAAGAGACCGTTTTCAGATCATCCGTTGGTTGAAGGGACGCAGGATCTCAAGAGGGAACTTGCAGAAGAATTGCCTGAGTGCTGAGGGAGCATTGTTTGAATTGTTATTTCCTTTGTCGTATCTGATTCAGGCGAGCTGAATGGAGCTTTGTTGTGTTAAAGGGCGCCGTCGTGGAAAATGGGACGGTGGAGATCAAGAAGGTCGAATTGCTAGAAATATACCTCAACATCCTATGGCTTTGAGAGCTTCTTGGAAGGTCTTAACCAGGTCCTCGGTATCCTCTAGCCCAACGCTAAAGCGTACGAGGCTGACTTCACAGCCATACTGCGCTGCCCAGTCCAATTCGCCGTAATGTGCAAGTAGCACGAACGGAGAACTCAATGTGAAATTTGTGCCCAGTGAAGGGCCTTTTGATGTGTTGAGATGATCGTAGAAAATCGCAGCTTCCTCTACCGAGTAGAATGTGGCGCTCAATAGCCCTCCATAGCCACCATCGGGAAGGCGACATTCATCGTAAAAAGGCTTCGTCGGTGAGTACTTGGGATAATTGACTTGCTTGACTTTCGGACAGTCTTTCAGGACATCTGCAATGGCTTCAGCGTTGACATTGATACGCTTGATGCGTTCTGCGTAGTCTCTGCTGTTTCGTTCCAGGTAGACGCTATCTTCCTCGAATTGGTTGTCTTCATATTCGGTCGCGAGAACAGCTCGCAAGGCTTTGTACCATTTACCTCGCGGGTTAAGTATCAGAGCGCCACCCATGACATTACTGTCTCCGGAGAAGACTTTCGTAAGAGAAGAGACCACAATGTCCGCGTAGGGCAGGACATGAACGTTGAGAAAGTTACCAATGGTCTCGTCGACAACGATGGCGAAATCGTAGTTGTCCGCCAGTGAGCGAAGTCGTTTCAGATTGGGTGTCTTAAGAAGTGGATTGCCTGGAAACTCGCAGTAGAGCGCCAAGTAGCGCTCGCCAGACTCTAATCGATTTTCGAGATCGTCGATGTCGGATGCATCACCTTGGCCGTAGAACAGTGCACCGGGTCCAAATTTTTGAAGTACTTTCAAGGTGTCGACGTAAGGGAAGCCATACATGATGGACTTCAGTTGACCGCGGGCGAGCATCAACGTTCGATGAGAATGAAAGATGGAGTTCATGCCGCATGAATAGAGGTAGACGTCGTCGACTGAGAACTCTGGTGGATCCCTGTTCCGAGATGCACTGACATCAATCGACGCCTCAAGTGCTTCGGGCAGATCGAGCTTGGAGGTCAGAGATCCTGCGATGCGCTTGCGTATTGCGAGCTTTGCTTGGGCGGCAAATTCGGCATCAAGATTTCGTCCGAATCGTGCCTCCACGAACTCGACAGAGTCTTGAACACTCTCGCCATTGAGATGACTACTGTCGCCATTTGGAGTCTGTGGAGGAGTCTTGTTATGGCCATTAGCCAGATCCACTGACGTGTTCTTCTGGTAGCGACGAGGTCCTTTGGTCATGCGAGGAGCGTGAGTAATGGTACTCTGCTCCAGCATCGAGGCATCTTCGAGAGCACGATGGCAGAATTCGGCACGCCTACTCTGCACACCTTCTCCAGTGTGCTGCCAAAATGCTTTAGCGGCGGGCCAAAGCTCCTTTGGGTAAATCACAGCAGATATGCGAGGCAGCACTTTCTTGGACGGCGGCGAAGGAATGCTGGCTGGAAGGAAGTCCAAGGCTCTGACAGTCGAGCAGTCTGCATTTGGGCTCAGTCGCTTGATGAAGTCCTTGCATCGAAGAGCACATCTGGTCGAGGGGACTAGCATGGCTTTCTCGGAATGCGGATCTCCGTGATCAGCAACAATTCGTTGGGCCAGGGCGTCGATGGACTTGTGAATGAAGAATCTATTATCCAGTCAGCGAATGCGTCGGAAGAGTCAGATTCGTTGCACACCTTGGATAACCACATTTCATCTTATCGACGACCCATTTCTCGCCTTCTTCGTAGCCCACGTTCGATCGCCATGTGGGAAGTGATACACTGACAGCCTACGAGGGAGTCAGACCTTTACCCGAGCAACAATACCGATGGTTCTGTCTTACGTGGGGAGTGTCTGCTGGTATGGTGTCTCCGAGATTATCGTTGAAGGGCAACGCCTCTGGTGCCCCAATGGCAGTCATCGCTGCAGAACTTTTCTTCCCGTCTGCTCCAGTTTTGCAGTGTTTGGTGTGTAGTGGTATGTATATACTCAGATCCAGAAGATTGACTAAGCTGTGTGTTGGAAGGCGTCTCCGGCGGTGTTGATGGGTGTCTGAATGCGAGTCGTGTAAGAGTCAGTAGTCAAGCCTCGCGATGCATGTGCCACAATCTGGAGATCAACAAGGTTCGTCCCGTCCCGATCGAATCCCTGCAGCCCCGCGTGGCTGTAGTTCTAGCTTCCTTGGAAAAAATAGCTCTGCCAAAGCAAAGCAATTGCGACTTTCGTCCTGCATCAGCAATGCCACCTCCAGCAAGCAAGAGGCGGAAGACAGTTCATGTATCCTCTGGTGATGAAGACGATGACGCATCTTTCGCCTCGTTCAGCGACCATGCTGGGGGAGGGGCCGAGGAGGGAGTGAATGGCGCAGACTCTGCTGAAGATGAAGAAATGGAAGATCTGGAGGAGAGCGAAGGGAGAAGCGACAGTGAGGCTTCTGACAATGGAACTCATGAGGGCGAGCGGGAAAGGGCGATTGCGACATCGAACACGACACCCACGACCACCATCACGACCAGCGACACTCGGCGGAAACCAGACAGAGCATCACAGGCAGGAGCCAGCGCGTATGCGAACGGCAGCTATAAGAGCAATGTCTTCAAATTACAGGTCGATGAGCTTCTGACTCAGATCAGGCCGAGGCAGGGTCAAAGAGAGGGAAATGCGGAGGCAGCATTACACAAGTTCAAAAAGACCATTGAGCAGATACCACAGCGTGGGCCATTTCTGCTGCCAGATGCCGAGCGAGATCTCATCAAGGAGAAGGTCGCCATACCATTCCCGGAACCACGGCCACCAAAGGATGCCAAGTACAAATTCGCATATGCCAAGCCTTCCATCATCAATGTGGTTGGCAGCTTTGCCCTGAAGACCTCGCTGCGCTCGCGTGACCAGGTGGAAGTCGATATGATAGTGGTGATTCCAAGCTCCATCTTCGAGGGCAAGGACTATCTGAATTATCGATATTTCTACAAGCGCGCATACTACCTCGCTTGCATCGCAGCTGGTCTGCAAAGAGCATACAAAGATGAGTATCAGATCCGCTTCAAGCTGATGCACAATGATCCGCTGAAGCCGATCTTGGCCGTGAGCCCCGTCGGGAAGTCTAAAGAAGTGCTACCGGCTGACAAGTGGAATGTGAACATTATTCCATGCGTCGGAGAAGCTCAATTTTCGGTAGAAAAGTTGCGACCGGAGAAGAATTGCGTTCGTAGCTCATCTGGAGATGAAGCTGATGAAAATCCGCCTACGCCTTGCCATAATTCATCGCTTCGAGCTGATATGCTTATGACGGAGTACCTCAAGCTGCTGCATAGCGCCTCGAGAACATGCGATGCCTTCAAGGATGCCTGCCTGCTTGGAAGCACTTGGCTTCGTCAGCGCGATTTTGCTTCAACGAATGAGAAAGGTGGTTTTGGCGATTTCGAATGGAATGCCTTCATGGCTTTGTGCCTCGAAGGTGGCGGCGCAAACGACAAGCCATTGCTCAGTGATGGTTATAGCTCATACCAGCTTTTCAAGGCTACGCTCCAGCTCATTGCCATGAAGGACTTCATAAAGAATCCGTTGCGTATCGGCACTGCTTCCGATGCTCCAAAGATACCACGGCCGGTCGCTTGGGATGCAGAGCGACGACATAACGTGCTGTACCGCGCATCCGAGTGGGGTTACAGGCGCATCAGATCAGAAGCAAGATCGACTTTGACCACGCTGGGAGATCAAATGCACGATGGATTCGACGCGACTTTCATCTTGCGACTGAGTGAAGCACTATACAGCAGTGACTATGTTGTACAGATCCCAGAGCGACTACTATTACGCGGCACTAATTCCTCTGATCATGACAGCCAGCAACACCTGCAAATGCTCTACGATGTGCTCAGGAAAGGCCTCGGTGACCGTGTCACGAGCATTGCCATCAAGACTGATGCTGTAGTACCCTGGGATCTTGGATCATCCCGACCGAGAGCAGCGCTGAACAGCCTTGTCACAGTAGGACTCGTCGTTAATCCAGACACCGTACGACGAACTGTGGATCATGGTCCCTCTGCAGAACAGAAGACTGAGTCCGCGGCGTTCCGAAAATTCTGGGGCGAGAAAGCCGAGCTGCGTCGTTTCAAAGACGGCAGTATCCGAGAGAGCTTGGTCTGGTCCTCTCCTCAAGAAAGTGGTCACTCGGTGCTGGAACAAGTGGTACGCTTCCTTCTTGGTCACCACTTCGGAGCTGTGACGCTAGACGACGTCAAGCTTTTCGGTGACGATTTTGGCAAGCTGGTCAGAGGTGGTAGCGACATCCGATCATTCGAGCCTCTGATGACACGCTACAAACAGTTCGAAAACGACGTCCGAGACCTTCACGATCTACCGCTGTCCATACGACAGATCATGCCAGCAAGCGGACAGCTTTGCTACAGCTCGATTCGGCCTCCAGCAAATGGGCAGGGGAAACCCGTTCCAGCTGACGTGACGATTCAGTTCGAAGGCTCTGGTCGCTGGCCTGATGATCTAGTCGCCATTCAACGCACTAAGATTGCGTTCCTGCTGAAAACCAATGACATGCTGTCAGAATCAGTTCATGGAATTACCACACGGATTGGCCTTGAAAACGAAGGACAGGATACACTAAACCAAGGCTTCCTCGATGTCACCTACGAGCAAGATGCGACCTTTCGACTACGCATATACCATGATCGTGAGCAAACGTTACTCGAGCGACAGCTCAAGAGCAAAACGACAGACCCAAAGACTCGAGAAACTGCAGCTATCGGCCTCGCAAGATATAAGCGTGAATATGTCAAAGCTCCGGCACAAACTCAAGCTATCACACGCCTTTGCACCCGCTTCCCAGCGCTCAGCGGCGCTATTCGATTGACGAAGAAGTGGTTCGCCTCTCATCTCCTCACGAACCATATCCCAGAGGAAGTCGTTGAATTACTGGTGGTTCGTACATTTACTCAGCCATCGCCCTGGCAAATACCATCTAGCGTGCAGACTGGCTTCCTTCGAACACTATTCTGGATTTCCAGATGGGATTGGCGAGCAGACCCGCTCATCGTTGACCTCAGCGCGAGTGGAGACCTGAGGCAGGCCGACATGCAGACGATACGGACCAATTACGAAGCATGGAGGAAGCTTGATCCTGCCATGAACCGCGTGGCGCTCTTTGCTGCTAGCAATCTTGATCATGACGGCACCACTTGGACAGATGGCACGCCAGCGAAAGTTGTGGCTGGTCGCATGACTGCTTTGGCGAAAGCTGCATGTGCTGAGGTTGCCGAGAAACAGCTTGAGCTTGACCCGGCCAGCTTATTCTCATCTCCACTGAGCGATTTCGATTTCGTCCTCCACCTCAATCCCATTTTCATCACTGGCAAAAATCGAAGATCTTCAACAGCTGTCCCAACCTTCAAGAATTTGGAGCTGGACATTGTTGCAGATACTGACCTCATTGGCCTCGAACCTGGGAAGTCTTTCTTGACAGAGCTTGAATGTGTGTATGGATCTACGATTTTGTTCTTCTATGGAGCCAGCGAGAGAACTGTGATTACAGGACTATGGAGTCCTTTGACAGCGAGAAGAACTTGGAAGGTCAACCTCGCTTACTCCACGATACCTGTCAAGGGCGACAATGAGGATGGATATGTGCAGGCGATTTTGAACAAAAATGCTGTCCTGGCAGAAATCGCGAGGCTTGGTGGCGATTTGATTGAGAAAATTGATGTAGTCAAGAAGTGAAGGCATGTAGACATTGTAAGCCATGTGTGATCAGATTACTTTGAGCACTCGACGTTCTCCATCCTTGTCCATCCATCGCCAGCTTTGCAAAAGGCCATAATCATGCTCCAAGAGAGACCGGACACTCCTGCTGGAATGATCAATCGGAACGGGATGCTGCCTCACTCGTAAAGATCTTTTAGCTGATTGGGTACTCTTGGCGCTAATTAGTCAGCTTCCGTCTCTGGATGAAGTGGTTCGTAAGCACGCCACTACTGCCTTTCGACTATATAATAGTATAGGTAGTGTTATTACTATTAGATAGGAAAGAGAAAACGATACGTTAGAATCTTATCCTTCCCTATAGCTTCCTAAAGTACTTAGACGCTATATCTAGTAATATTAAATTTATACGTAAACCTTATAAAGGCTTATATAAGATAGGGGTAGGAACTATAAACCCCTATATTTAGTATATAAAATCTCTTTCTCTTGAAACTAGAGCTAAAGTAGAATAGAAATCTTCTAAGTTCTTTTAAGGTAAGCCTATCTATCTATAGATAGATATAAGTCTTTCCTATATCTCTATCTTTAGAAATTAAAGATCCTCTTAGATAGTAGGCCTCTATCTAAGCTTATAGTAGAGCCGTCTTCTAAGTAGAGGTATTTAAAGCTTCTAGAAATTAGGAAATTAAAAGTTAATAGTTGTCGAGCTAAGGAGGGCCGATAGGCATAAATGGATCATAAATTGTAATAGAAGCTACAAGGAATAGTAGGGGCCAAAGTAGGAATAGTAAGTATGTTATTATTTACTATAGATTAGAGCTAAACCTAAAAGGTATTAGCTTAGATTAGTTACATAATAGTTATTATATAATCTAGTCTACCTTAGTATCCCTTGCTAGGTTACTAACTAGACTATATATTCTAACACTCCTACTTAGATTAGTTAGTCTATAAATCCTAATTCTAACTAATATAATCTAACAAGAATTTCAATTAGCTAATTAGATACAATAGCTTCTAAATTAGTATAGTGTATCTAATCTACTAGGTTTAATTCCTAGATCTAGTGTTTTCTTACTTAGTAGATTTTGAACTCTTCTAAGTAAGAACTTTTGTCCCTTTTAATGTTATACTAGCTACAATTGTCTAATGAATTCCTAGAACTATAGCCCTATCTTTAGCTTAGTTAGGCTATTAGCTACTATCTCTTTTGTTAGAGTGTATTCTACTATAATCTTTCTTTACTACTAAAGATTTCTAACCTTGTTGAAACTAATATTAATATGTTTTGATCTCTTATAGGTATGAGTATCTTTAATAAGAATTAAAGCTACCTAGTTGTTACCTATAATCTAAATAGGCCTAATTTTATTTACTGTATTAGAATTCCCTTTTATTAGTAGTTAAAATAAATATTCTCCTACTAACTATATATAGTCTATCTCCCTTAAGAGTACTATAAGGAATTAAGATTGCTTTGTATATATATTTATTACTATATACTTAGCCTCTATAGTTAATGTAGTAACTGACTTTTACTTCTTACTTATCTAAGAAACTAGTAATCTATAGAGAAAGAAGATACTTCTAAGGATTAAGACTCTATTAGCTTTATCTATTGTATAATTAGAGTCTAAATATCCTATTAGCTTTCCTCCTCCCCTCCTAAATATTAATCCTAGGCTTAGGAACGATCTTAGGTATCTAGCTAGTTTCCTAAGTACTTTCAAATGTCTCTTAGATAGATCTAATATATATAATCTAAGTCTTCTAAGTATAAAAGCAATGTTAGGTCTTGTTATAGTTATTAGCTACATCTATATACTATTCTAGCTCTAATACTTAGTCTTGTTATACCTTTCTTTATCTAAGTTAGATTTCCTTAGACTTTTATAGCTATTAAGTAGTAATAAGGTTAGGTAGGCCATTTCCTTAGTTATTCTAAACTTTGCAAGGTTTTCCTAGATGTAGTGTTCTTAGTTAAGCTTTAGAGTACTATTAGGTCTATCTCTAGTAAGCTTTATTCTAAGAATCTTAGTTAGTTTACCTAGATCTTTAATCTTAAATACCTTGCTTAGTTCCCTCTTAAACTAAAGAATATCTTCTAGCTTTAGTACTACAATAGGGATATTATCTATATAGGTAAGAACTATTAGGTTCCTTCCTCTATAGATAAGCAAACATAGGTCTACCTCTAACTAGTAGAATCC
>LFZO01000462.1:0-33348 GCA_001578225.1 Pseudocercospora musae
TTAGACTAGATAGCTTCTCTTCTTATTCGGCCTTACTTTTCTACTAAAATATAGCTTTATCCTACTTAGGTCTCTCCTTCTACTTCTTTAGCTACTATCGGAATATAGTTTACTTAGCTCTTTTCTTCTTTCTTAAGGCTTGTTTAGTCTTAGACATTTGTAAGACTCGCTTTACGTCTACTATAGTCTTCCTATACGTAGAATACGCCTCTTTTGTCTTACGACGCTTTAGGCTCGGTACGCGATTATTAGGTTCATTATCCTCGTCGTAGATGTAGTTACTAAGCTCGTAGTTGCCTTAATGTAGTTACTAAGTACTACTATAGATAGTAGGTTAAGCTATACGCTTATCGCAAGCCATCTTGCGTAGTCGTTATAGGATGTTAATATCGAAGTTTTCGCGAGGTAAGAATTAGCAATATAGCTTAGAAATTTATAACGTAACCTACCCGAGGTTTCTACGGCAATAGCGACCTAGGCGATACGTAGATACTATAGAACGAGCACTAAGTAGTATAAAAGTAAAGCTTCCTTTATGTAGCTAGTAGTGTAGCCGGTCTTTTAAGTAACGCTTATAGAATCCGGAAAAAGTCTAGGTTCTAACCCGAAATTAGTATAGGTCCTAGAACCCGAACCTAAACCAATCGTCCGGTTCCCGCTAAGAAACCGAACCCGGACCCAATTTCTCGGGTTGTACCTAACCTACTAGGACGTCTATATACTACTACTTTACTTAATCGATCGAGTATCTCTTAGATTAGAGAGATCGGATATCTATTCCTTATAGTAATCTTATTTAGCTTACGATAATCTATATAGAACTATAGACCTCCGCTAGGCTTCTTAATAAATAGTACTAGCGATAAGTACTACGAGGTAGATACTTAAATAAAGCCTTTATCGAGATTATCCTTTAAATAGTTATATAGGACTTCTAGTTCTTTATATAATATACTATAGAGTAGGCTATATATAGTCTCCTTACCCTCGATAATATCGATATAGTAGTTCTATCTAGGTCGATATAGTAGTAGCTTCTTTACGTCTTCCTACGAGAACAATATTAACCTACTATAGTAGTACTAAGGGACTTTATTAGTAGGATTAATATACTTCTTCTTAGCTATTTCTTTCTCTATATCCTATAGCGATATAGCGAATACGAATAAATCCTTTTTCTTTATTTACTAGTTAAAGACCTATATACTTATAGGAGCTACGGTTATACTAGCTATATAGATAAGAGGTAGTAGCGAGCGCTTCTAGTACTATACTAGAGGTAGTAACGGTCGCGGAAGTAAGAATAGAATCGGGAACTAGGTCGACGCTAACTAGTATATAGGACAATTACGCTATACGTAATATTTCCGTATCGAGTCGATAAGTCTTACTATATCGGTATCGTCTAGTAGGTCGTAAACTAGCTACTATTAATAATACTATATTGCTATAGGCTCGGTATAAGTAGGCGTATCGTCGTTTTCGTAATCGGATAAGCTATAAGTACGGATAATAGTATATAAGTCGTTATATTATTCCTTATAGTAATTGGAGTCGAATTATATCTAGTTAAGCTTCTAGTCGATACGAGGATTATACTTATTAAGCTATAGTCGGCCGAGAATAATAGGGTAGTAACCTAATATAGTAAGGTAAAAGGCCCTATATTCGATATAGCTATTAATATCGAGGGTTACTCTAGTATACTAAGTAATATCTATTACGAAACTACTATCGAAGGTAGTTAATCTACGAGGTTCCTTTAAGTTATAGATAGGGAGCTAGTATTAGTACGCGTAATATAAGTTAATAAAAGATAAACCGGTATAACCGTAATTAACTATTACTAATAATTAACGTTCGGTACCCTATCCTATATCTAGTATACTAGACTAAGGTTTATTATAAGCTATTAAGGTACAATATAAGACGAGATATTAATCGTCGCCCTCGGATATAATACTTCCTAATAATACTAATAAACTAATCTTTAAGTCTTTCTACTATTAATATTTCTTTCTATAATTGTAGTATAGGCTCTTTAGAAAAGATAGTATAATTATAGATAACTCTATCGATATAAGCTCTTAAACGCGACTTTGTTTAAGAGCTATACTTTTCCCTCCTCGTCGCTACTATAGATATTCTTATCGTTAGTAGGAGGTAGGTCGGTCGAAGTAGCGGTACTAAAAGCGGAGACGTTAGTATTCGGACAGTTACTATTACGGCCCTAAATATAGTAGATAAGCTCTAGATAAGTAGTATTAGAGTAGACGTAGTTACTACTATAGAAGCGATATAAGCCCTCGTAGTAGCGGCGATCTCTCTCTTTAGACATTACTCGATAACGATTATCCTAACCCTAACCCTAACCCTAACCCTAATCCCGAGTAGTAGAGAGGTCTATAGCGTCTAGGTCGCGGACGGTTATAGTCGTAGTCGTAGTAGTACTAGTATTATTATTACCTATAGAGGTAAACTATCCTTAGTTATTACGTAGAGTAATATATCCTTATAGAATATACTAGTTATTAGGAACGCTAGCGTTATTATTACTACGGTTATTATAGGAGTTAGGGTTTTAATTAGTAGCGCTACTAGTACTAGGCTTAGTATTATCGCGACTACTCTCTATATAGTACTAACGAAGTTAGTTATCGATAATAGTTAGATATCGATATAACGCTAAGAAGTCGGTAGGTTTATTATATATATTACTAAGCGCTACCTTTAATTCGGAAGATAATCTACGCTTTAGAGCGTTAACTTAGGCTCGGCCTTTATAACTAAGTAGGGCATTAAGGTAATTAAACTCGGTAAGGTAGTAAGCGAACTCCTTATTCTTCTATTTTAAGTTATCTAGCTTATAGCTAGTAGTAGTAACCTCGTTAGGGTTACTAAAGGCATTAACTAGTAGGTTACGGAAGTTATCGAGGTTATCGAAATCTATAATTATGCCCTAATTATCGTAGCGGACGTATAGCTAGACTATCGAGTAGGCCTTACTAGTAGTATAACTATACGTATATATTAGCTAGTCCTATAGTATCGGAAAGTAGTTATTATTAATTATTAACTTAATCGTAAGCTCTATAAGGAAAGGCTTTAGCTTTTTACGGTCTCTATCGTATTTCTCTAGATCTAGGTATTTCTCGCTCTTACTATATCTACTATCGTTATTATCGTTATAATTATAGCTAAAACGGAAGCGGCGAAGAGGCTCTAGTCGATCGCGAGAGCGTAGTTCTAGGTCGTAACCCTAGTCGTCGTTAAAGGGGCTATTATAACCATTAGGGTTAGCCTCTAGTTAGCCGAAGCGTAAGTAGCTAAGATAGTTAAAGGTAGTACAAGGTCGATAATAGGTACTACCTCCTAGTATAGTATCTTTAGGCGCTAGATAGGCGTTAAATAGACGACGGAATAAGGATCGACCGTCGTTTAGTATAGGTCCTTAGCTACTATCCGGATTACGTAATAAGGATACTTTAGTATTATAGCGGATACAAGTAGCTTCTTCGCTTACTTAGCGAGCGATGTCCTCTACTAAGGACTATTACTATCGTAGGCGTACTATTTACTAAGCTAGGTCGTTACGCTACTAATACGTAATATTTAGGATATTGTATACTAATTCGGCGGCTTAGCGTTAGCGTTCTACTTCGGCGCGAGCTTATACTAGTTCGCTATTAAGATAAGCGTTAGTCTTATAGTAAGTACGTTATATCTATTCGAGGGATTCTACTTCTTATTAGTACTACTATTAGAGAGTAGCTACTAAGTAATAGAGCTTAGTTATACGCCGGAATATATATTTAGAGACTTCCTATTTGTCTAAACCTTAGAAGAGCTACTAGAAGTCCTAGAAATTACTAGATAGGGGTTGTTATAGTACGCTATCGATATCTATAAGACTAGGTTATAGACCCTATAGTAGTAGCTCTAGTATACTGTTTAACTAGATACTAGTTATTCCTCTATAGTACTTAGAGCTACTACCTCGATCGGTAGGTAGTACTAAAGGATTTATAGCGAATCGGTAGCGTTACTACGGTTAAATAGCTTACTTAATCGATATAGATTAGTATATAGGTCTTAGTACGATATAAGGTTTATTAGCGCTATCGTATAACGAGAGGCGTAAGAGGACAATAGTAATCGCTAGTAACGTAATTATTCGTATTACTAGACGATAGTACCTATAACGTTATCGTAGATAATAAAGGAACTCGTTATTCTATTAAGATATTAATTAAGAGGCTATCTAAATTAATAACGAGTTAAAGAAGAAAGAAAGAGAGAGAGGCTCTCTTATAGAGGGAGTTATTTATCCGCTTAGCGGATACCTTAGGTATCGAGTTACGTAACTTTGGATTACGTAACCCTAGGTTACGTGCTTCCAAGTTACGTGATTTGAAGTTTCATATACAAGTCGCTAAGATCGTAATAGTAAACGGGATATACTCCGCTATAGTATAGTAACGTAGTATAGATACGAGCCCTTCCGGTACTAAATATACTCCCCTCTCCTACTATAGGCCTAGCGCCCTTAATATTTAGTAATACGTACCTAGGTAAGGCGTAGTAGACGCAAGATAGGCCTAAATAGGGCAAAGGGAGATTATATAGATAAATTAGAGGAAACTTAGACTCTATCGAATTCATTTAGATATATCTAGCTAACTCCTCGCTTAAGGGGACGTAAATAGCCTAAAATAGGCTAACTTAGGATAACTAGAACTCCTAACTTAAAGCTCGACTCGTACTAAGTAAGTATATAGGTCGTCTCGATCTAAAAGGGGCCTACTAGATACTAAAGCGCTTACGAGGAATTACAAACTCCCTAGATAGGTTATTAGCGCTTAGCTCCTCCTTTACTAGCTACGTAAGGAACGTATAGGCCTCGCTAGTAGGCATCTAACCTAGGCCGCGCTAAGACGCTAGGACTTAATCTATATATAACTAAAGGCGGGTACTTAGGCTTTTCGCTATCTCCTACTAGTCTCTCCCGAGTCCTTTCGCCTTCTTTTAGGACGAAACGTAGCTATTTCTAATACGCTTCCGCTTCTTACTAGGGGTCTAGTTAAATAGGGTTAGCTAGGGCTAAATTAATTCGAAGAGAACTATATATATCCTAGTAGCTAAATTACGCTCTATCTCCTTCCTTATCGTAGTATCGCGATCCTTCTAAGGACCTAAAAGAGGTTAGTAAGGGTAAACTAGGGCAAAGAGGATCGAAACGAACTAGATATATTAAACTCTACCTTACCTATATAAGTATAGAGGTTACTAGTACCTTCGAAACGGGGGTACTTCCTAAAGGACCTTGGTTAGCGTAACTCGACTCTCTATAGGGCAATACGTACTTCTTAACCTTCTTATAGACCGATATATAAGCTTAGTAAGCCTCGCGGGCCTTCTCCCCGTTAGTTAGGGCATCTAGGGCCTCCTAGCGCAATTTGTTAGCTACCTTAATAGTAGGCTTATATTCTATAGGAATCTAGATACAAGTTAGCCCTATTCGATCTATCTCGAGCTAAAACGACTTACTTAGAAGTAGCCTAAGCTACGAGAGGTATACTTTAGGTAGTTAAAGTACTTAGTCTCGTTTATAAGATCCTCCTTATAGTTAGATAGGTCGATTTAGGGGCATATAGCCTCGAGAAGGGTAATATAGCTTCCGCTAGTATAACCCTACATAATATTAGTACAATTAAGGTACGGATTACTATTAAACTTTATATAGGTCGCTATTAGGCCGAAACGGGCCGAGAAGGCTTAAAGTACTACAAAAACGGCTAGCGAGGACTTAAAAGTATACTAGTAGTAGAAAAAGGGAGCTACTATACTAAATTAGCCTAAATCGCCTTAAGAAGGATCGACGACGGTTAGCTACTACTAGCGCTAAGCGTAGGAGCGGTAGTAGCGGTAGTAGTAGAGATTATACCTAGTAGGTATATATTGTAAAAGGGAACAAATTAAAGGGACTTAGATAGCTTAAATGCCTACGGTAGCTACGGCGATAGCGTTATTGCTACCTAAGTAAGCTTTTTAAATAATAGTAAGCGCCCTTTGTATATAATAATAGACTATAAGTAAAGTTTTCTATTCCTAGCCTCCGGGACGTAGGCCTATAGAGGGGGGGAGATAATGTTACGATTATGAGTACAATCATAAGCCTAGTCGGGTCTATTTAGCCTATCTAGGGTCGAAATGGGCTAAGAGGGGCCGGGGCGGCCTATCTTGGCCTATAGGTATATATCTTCTCCCTAGATACCTCTCCTCCCTTTCTCCTTTAGCAATTCGAGTAGTTCTAATCGAGTACTATACACTACGCATTATATACCTCTTTTATAGTATAGACCTAATCTTAGCGTAAATCTCGTATTAACTATATAATTAATTACTATATAGGTTAGCCTATATATCTAGTATAAGGCTATAGCTTCTTTAGTAGATTAAGTAAATAGCTAACTACTATATCTACTATCTTATAGATAGTCTTTAAGCTTAATAGAGTTACTCTTACTACTAGTAACTCTACCTCTATAACGATTAGTTTTCTTTAGAGCCTCGTAGAACTATCGCTTCTACTATATCGACTTATAGTAGTAACGAGAAGGTACTAAATAAGGCTAGATTATAGTATAGATAATATCCTTATTAAGTAGTATCTTATCTTATTATAACTAGTCTAAACGAGTATCTAGCTCTTACGCGAGTAAGCTATATAATCGTTGCTTTAACTTAACGTTAGTCTATACTAGAATATTGCTTACTTTATTACTATTATAGATATAGCTTAGTAGTAATAATATTACTATAGATATCTAAGTATAAGTAATATTGCTACTCTTAGATATATAGATATAACGCTTATAATAGTTAATAGTATTAGCGTATAGATCGCTAGTCTTCTAAATAGTATTATTATTATAAGTAAGAGTAAGAAGTTATATATTAAAGACTCGTTATAGTAGCTTATCGATAGGCTATAGTATAGTATCTATCTACTTAGTCTTACTATTATTATTAAATAGAATACGGAAGGCCTCGTAGTACTTAAGTCGATATAAGCGTATCCTATTATAAGTATTCTATACCTCTCGAAGTATCTTCTAATAACTATTGTTAGCTATATCCTTATCTATTTAAGTAAGTTATAAGCGTAATCTATCTACCTTAATAGTATCTACTTAGATAAGCTAATTAGGTTATTCCTTCTAGCGCTTCTTTATATACTCTATAATACTCGTAGATTAATATTTATACTTATATTCTTTCTCTTTATATATAGCTACGTTAACTAATATATCGTAGATAGCCTATATCTCCTTTATAGGTAAAGAGGAAAATAGGTTAAATAACGATAATATTTAGTCGATACCTAGTAGGGCTTGTTTTAGATAAGAACGTTAGAAGTCTCTATAAGATTATATAGTACTATATAATTACTTAATTATATAAGGGCTAGTTATAGTAGTAAGGAGCTATACTAGAAGTTTAGGGATTAGTATATAAATACTTAGTACTAGGTCTAGTAGAGGCAACGATAGTATATCCTTACTAATTAAGTTTTCTAGGTCCTCTAAATAATAACGATTATTCGTATAGAACTACCTATTTAGATCGATAATAGAGGGCTTAGTAGAACGTTCTTACTTAACCGAAGCGAGGTATTTCTCCTTAGCGACCTCTACTATTACTAGAGATTCCGGACCTAAATCTAGATTTCTTTCTATACTAATTCGCTCTTAATTACTTACTAGTTCTAATTATAGTCTATTGCGCTATACTAATCTCGAATATATTAATAAGGGACCTCTCTATTAATTAGGAATATACCTATCCTATAGAATACTAACCTTATATTATATTTAGTAAATGTCTTATCCTAAATAGCTAAGAGTACCTCTATAAACTCGGATATACTAAACTCGCTAATACTATAGTATATAGCTTCTAATATAGCTTGTCTATATCTTAACTTATAGACCTAGAATAATATAATATCTAGTAGCTATATAAAGTATAATATATATAGTTATAAGCCCTATAATTAGATCTTATATTGCTTTATAAAGGCTACAAATTCCTTAAAGTAGTAGGAGCTATAATTGTTATATAGTAGTATCCTCTATTCGTTTAGATCTTTAGGTCTCGTCTTATACTTAAACTAGTAGATATAGTATATAGCTATATCGTCTATTATATAACTAGAGTCGTTAATAGTAATTAAGAAGTAATCTTTGCCTATATATAAGTATTATAGTTAGTAGGTAACGTTATTATTATATCTACCCTAGATAGTAAACTAACCTTCTACTAGTAACTAACGTTCTTAAACTATTACTACTTTAATAATTAACTAATAGTTAATTACCTTACTAAAGGCGTTAATAGTCTCGATAATAGTTATTAGACGTCCTAGTAGATTAGGTACAATCCGAGAAATTGGATCTAGGTTCGGTTTCTTAGTAGGAACCGGACGATTAGTTTAGGTTCGGGTTCTAGGACCTATACTAATTTTAGGTTAGAACCTAGACTTTTTCTAGGTTATATAAGCGTTACTAAAAAGACTAGCTATACTACCGGCTATATAAAGGAAGCTTTACTTTCGTACTACTTAGTACTCGTCCTATAGTATCTACGTATCGCCTAGGTCGCTATTGCTATAGAAACCTTAGGTAGGTTACGTTATAAATTTTAGAGCTATATTACTAATTCTTACCTTACGAAAACTTCGATATTAATATTCTATAATAACTATATAAGATAGCTCGCGATAAGTATATAGCTTAACCTACTATCTATAGTAGTATTTAGTAACTATATTAAGGCAACTACGAGCTTAGTAACTATATCTATAACGAGGATAATAAACCTAATAATTACGTACCGAGCCTAAAGCGTTATAAGACAAAAGAGGCGTATTCTATATATAGGAAGACTATAGTAGATATAAAGCGAGTCTTATAGATATCTAAGACTAAACAAGCCTTAAGAAAGAAGAAAAGAGCTAAGTAAACTATATTCCAATAGTAGCTAGAGAAGTATAAGGAGAGACCTAAGTAGGATAAAGCTATATTTTAGTAAAATAGTAAGGCTAAACAAGAAGAGAAGCTATCTAGTCTAAGACTAGTCTTCTTATAGTAGAGGAATAGAGGATTAGTATTACTATAGCTAGCTATATAGCTAGCCTTATTAAATTTATTATTAATCGAATACTAATATAATCTAGGAAAGAGATTAAGGTAAAGAACAAAGAGGATCTATATAATAAATATATAGTAGTAGTAAATTCTTGCATTGCTGTACTATTCCATCTACTAGACAAGTAGCTATCCCTATCTATTGTCGAAGGTAAAAGCCCTTAGCCTATATCCTCCGGTACAAAATCCTTCATCTCCTTCCTTCTTTGTAGGATTCCATCCCTACCTTTAGTGTCTGTTTAGGCTATAGGACATAGAGAGGATCTCTATAGCTCCTTCCTCTTACTAGGCTCCTGTTCCTACCTCCTACCATCCTTCTCCTCCTTTTCTAGCTCCTCCTTTGCAAGGGAGAACTGTTCTAGGAGGCCCTCCTTGATTATCTACCTAGTTACTTCGTTTAGGCCTCTCTTAGTCTACGTAAGCTCCTACTATAATGACCCTACCCTTTGGATAAGTTAGTTCCTTATCCTTTGTCTCTCTAGGTAGAAGAGTATAACATGTTTGGGTATCTAGGCCCTATATCTATATGTATACTCTAGTGTCTTGCCTAGGACCCTCCTCCTTGTTAGGTATGCGTTTAGGCCAATGTGTTTAGTCCTAAGTAGGGTTACTATTATGCTTTACTTCCTTATCCATCCTTAGTATATTTCCTTGCCTTTTAGGCCTTCCTACTAGGCTATAGGGAGTTGTTAGCCCTATTGGGATGCCTATCTCCTCCTAACTTAGCTTTCCTATTATGTGCTCCATTTCTAGTATATCTACTAATGCTTAGGCATCATTCCTCCCTATTAGATATATTCCCTAGTTTGCCTACTAACCTGTTCTACTATCTGTCTCTACCTTGTCTTTAGGTCTTGTGCTTAGGTTATGCCCCTACTCCTCCTATACTCTCCCTAGACCTTTTTGCATCTCTCTTAGATGTACTTAGTAGCTAGCTTATCCTCTATCTTAGCTAATTGTTGTCTTGCTATCTCTTATACATATAGAGAGATAGGTAGGATTTGTATTTCGCTTTAGAGGACCCCCTCTACTACGCTCTTGTATGCTCCTACGATATGCCTTAGTACCTAGTTTTGGATCTTTTCTAGCCCTAGGGTAGCTCCTTTTCTATATCCCGATACCTCCTCTAGTATTATCTAGACTTTAGCTCTATATGTTATTATAGGCCTTACTATAGCTATGTATAGGTGTTTCGCCTTCTAGAATGATGCTCCCTATATGGATTTACATAGCCTCTAGAGTAAGGACATCTATAACGTGCCTTTCTCTACTACTTTCTTGATGTGTAGGCCCTACTAAAGTTTCGAGTCTACCTATACTCCTAGTAGTCGGAGAGATGGAGTAGGTCTATCCTTAAACCCTATTATATTAACTATAGCTTATAGGTTATGTCTTGTCCTACTCCTAGTAAAGTGTATTAGTTAGTACTTCTACGGTACAAAGGTAGCCCCGTACTTATCTACCTATCGTATACATTTGTTATATACTATCTCTAGCTTTCTATAGTTCCCTTCTATAGTCTTCCCGTATGCGAGGATGTTAGTATCGTCTACAAATCCCATCGCTATAGTTCCCTTACCCTCTAGGTTAGGGAGGAGTGTAGATACAAAGAATAGGAATAGGATTAGTAAGAGGGTTAATCCTTGTAGTATTCCCGTTGTTTAGGGCCTTGCCTAGTCCATGTATTCTCCTAGCCTAAGGTATGTTATCCTATCCTAGAGGAATGACTAGATAAACTGTACAATGTACCGTAGGTATACTTTTATCCTAATGTTATGTATTAGCCTTTAGTATAACACGTTGTTAAATGCTCCTAATATGTTAAGGCATAACATTGATACTACTATTGTTAAGTCCGTTTTCTAGACTATCTAGACCTGTTCTATTATTAGCTCTAGGGCTAGGACTATAGACCTTCCCGGTCTAGCTCCTATCTAGGATTAGGGGAGGAGATCTCTAGCCTCTACTTCTTTGCTTATCCTCCCTATAACAATAGCCTCTAGGACTTTTGCTAGGGTGTTTAGCAGTGCTATAGGTCTGTATGCTCCTAGTTTGGTATAGTCTAGCTTTTGTGGTTTCTTTAGGACGACCGTTATGGAGTATTTAAAGGGTTTAGGGTAGTATCCTTTTTGTAGGCATGCTATGAAGAATTTGTATAGTAGGGGTCTAAGTTCCTACCTACATTCCTTAAGTATTAGGTTGATAATTAGGTCGGGTCCTAGGGCTTTACCCTTAGGGAGCCTATTGAGTATCCTCTAGAGTTCTCCTATTCTAACCTCTTCCTCTATCTAGAATAGGCTTGGGTAGGGTACATCTTGTATGTCTTCTAGGTCTACTACCCTCGGCTCTAGGAAGAAGTGTTAGGCTAGTGCTTCTACTTTCCCTTAGTTTTCTGTTTGCATTCTGCCATCCTTGTCCTTAATCTCTAGGAACTATAGAAGGGGGTGTCTTTGTCCTATCCCTTCCTTAGCCTACTTGGCTAGTTTCTAGATCCTGTTCGGGTCCTTAGTAATCTCTTTAACTATATCTCTCTAGCCTAGATTCCTGTCTTTCCTAATTTGCCTACCTTTAGCCTATAAGGCTATTAGGTATGCTACTAGGGCCCCTTCTATCCTTTCCTAGCTCCATTTCCTCTTTAGGCTTCTTGTCCTTTTTACCGCTTTGCTACACTCCTATAACTAGGTTATCGTAGTATATTTGGACGGTCTAGCCTTTAGGATGTCCTCTTGGATTATCTTAGTAAGCATCTCTTAGACCTCCTAGGCTATCGCATCGAGCTATTCCGGTATATCCATTGCTTTAGTAGAGATTCCTTATGCCTCCTTCTTTACCCTAGCCCTAATCTTGTCCTAGTCTGCCTTTTTCTATTGTAGTCTTTGTATCTAGGCTTTAGTACTAGTCGGAGCCTATAGGATTGTAGTCTAGATTAGTATATAGTCTAATCCTGTTTCTAGGTCTATCCTTGTTCTATATTCTTGCATATTTTGTTAGATTCCTATAGTCCTAAATACTAGGTCTAGTGTCTAATAGCTCCTAGGAGTTTCCTATGTAATCGTGCCTAGCTCTAGTAGTAGGTCGAGGTAGGCCTTCTCTATAATTGTAATAAGGTAATCTACTACCTAATGTTGGTTCTAGGCATTGTTCCCTCCCTACCTAGGGTAGTGTAGGTTGAAATCCCTTAGTAGAATAATCTCCTCTCCCTCTTTTCCCTAGGTTGCTTCCTCTACTAGTAGGAGGGTGCCTAGTACGTAGTCTCTAGTAGGGCTAGATAGGTTATAGTAGTTAAGGATGTTAACCTATCTTTCCCCTATACGAAGGCGAATTGCGATTATATCCCCTAATTGTTCTCTTGCATTCCATGTTTGTATACTAATTTCCTTAGATACGTATATAGCAACCCTTAGGTGTACTACTCCTAGGAGTACAGTGTAGTATCCCGGGTGTACTACCGTGTTCCCGTTACTAGGACTAATCCATGGTTCCTAGATTGCTATTACCTAATGTTCTTTCGGGTCTAGCTATTGGAGGAATAGGATTTGGATCTTGTCTACGCTATGGTTAGTGTTATACTATAGGATAGTAAGCTTCCCCTAGCTATTGTTCATTTCGGGCGCCCTAGTATGCCTATATGTCTTCTATTGCTTCCTAGCCCTAGCTTTGTCCTAGTTGCCCTTCCTAGCCTCTAGCTAGGGGGAATAGTAATGAGATCTTAGTGTTCTATAATCTTCCTACTAGGGCGATTAAGCCTATGCCTATTAGTCTCCCTAGTAGTCTCCTTAACCTTTCGTCTATGTCTATGTCGGGGCTTATACTTCTAACTTTTCTCTTAGATCCGATAGTTGTCTACCCTTCTAGGTCCTTCGGGTCTTTATAGTAGGTAAGGTAGTTCTAGCTCTTGGCTACTTAGTCTCTAAAAGCCCTTGCTTTTGCAATCGCTACTTGTTTTACTTTGTACGACACTAACTATACTATATAGGTACCTTAGTAGTTGCTACATTTCCTTGTCGTTCCTTAGCATTCGTCGGTTCTATGTAGTCCTGCGCATTTCCTACATACCTGTTCGGCTCTGTAGTACTTTGCTACATACCTAAATTGCCTATACTTTAAGCATTGTATAGGTCTCTACTTCGGATCGAATTCCTCCGTAGTAAAGAGGGTACCTATGGATACGAGGCCTTTTTGTATGATTTCCTTTGCTTAGGCTAAGCTTTGCGTGTTTAGGATAACTAAGGAGTGTGTCTTCCCTTTCATAGCCTTTCGGCTCTTAAGCTAGGCTACTTAGGATATCTTAAGATTCGGGTAGAGTCTTCTATTCTCTTCCTAGATCTTATAGATATAACTAGGGTCTTTAGGGTTGAATCCTACGGCCCTAAAGCCGTAGACTAGTACCTAGTGTATTAGGGCCTCTACTATAGCGCTAGGGAGCGTCTTCTATATCTACCCTAGTTCATTTATTAACTTGTCTTTAGCGGGTTTAGATACTATAAATACCCGTAGGTCGCCGCTCTCGAGTTTCTTAATAGCAATTACCCCCGGGTCTTTTAGCCCCTAAAGTATTTCCTAGTTAGTAAGGCCTTTCATCTTTTCTTACTCTTCTTTCTAGCTAACCCTTATTGTAATTATGTGACTTTCAAGGGGGATTCTCTATATACTTAGTATAGCTAGCTAGCCCTAGGAGGTAGCTTATACCTATGTTCTCGGTTCGGGTGTTTTCGTTGTTGTATAGAGGTTCTATAGATAGGTTTAGAGGATGTTTGTAGTATCGGCGTCTTTTAGTTAGTATAGGAGCTAGGTCTAGGCCCGCTAGAGGAGGGAGAGGAGGGATAGGAAGTCTAGGGCCTAGGGAGCATCTAGTGCCTTTTAGATATCGTCTATTAGGGTCTATAGGTTCTTTTGGATACTTCTGTTCGTTTTTAGCTAGTTAGGCTATTCTTTCGGGCCTTTAGGGCCCGATTTGGGTATTAGTAGGCCTTTGGTCTAGCTTTGGGGTAGAGGCTAGATCCCTCCCTCCCTCTACCTTTCCTCGGGTCTACCGTCGCGGTATTGCTTCTAGAGAGGTGTGTTCGTATCTCCTACTCTCGTAGGCGCTAGCGCCTTAGCCTAGGAGTTGGACATTCTTTACAATATAATAAATATATAGTAGTAGATGTTTTAACTAGTATAAGCTTAAAAGAGATAGTACTCGATAATTACCTAATAAAATAGTATAATTAGAGCGACTTAGATATAAAAGATCTATCTATAGATTCTAAGAACTAGGACTTTATTAATTCGACTTAGCCTCTTTGTTACGATTACGGCCTAGTCGGCCTATTTACGGGCCTAGTCGGCCTATCTAGAGTCGAAATAGGCCAAGAAGGGCTAGGGCGGCCCATCTTGGCCTATAGGTATATATCTTCTCTCTAGATACCTCTCTTCCCTTTCTTCTTTAGTAATTCGAGTAGTTCTAATCGAGTACTATATACTACGCATTATATACCTCTTTTATATACGAATTGCTCTTCTAAAGCGTACTACATAGTACTCAAAATAGTATAGAAGAAAGCAAAGGCCTCGGTATCTAACCCGGTTAGCTAAGAAAACAACTAGGAAAACTTTCCTAATACCGAATAGGACAATAATTCCTCTACCCCGGCTAACGACTCGCTAGGGGACACCATCGATAACGATAAGGGGTAGGGCGGCGCCGAAGAAGACCTTAACGACGAGGTCCTAGCGGCCTAGCTCTAGCGAGAGGAAGAATAGGCTAAATAGGCTAAGCAACGCCTCGAATTGGCCTATCTTAGGAAAAGAATAGCCGACATAGCTTAAGAAGCCTCCCTCCTTACTAGTTAAGGGGATGCTTAACTAAGCGCGGCCCCCGCTATACTACCCTCTATACCTATAGGGTCGGTAATCCCTAAGGCGAGGAACCTCTATATATTCGAGGGCAAGGGACGCGCGGACTACGACTAATAGGTTACCGACTACGACCGTATCTTTAGGCGGGCCCCTTATATCTATTCTACGGAAGAAATAAAGGTAGACCTAGCCGAGGAGTAGATAGGAAGGGAGTAGTAAGTTAAATAGAAGCGATATACTACGTATTCGGACCTAGGGGAGTATACCTAGGAAAGGATGAAGTAGGTAATACTAGACTCTATAGGGACGAAAGAAGAACGTCGCTAATTAGCCCTAGATAGGCTAAAGAGGGCTAACTAGGGGAATTATACCCCCTCCGAACTACTAGACTATATAAAGATCTAGTAGGATAAGGTCGAAGAGGACCGTTAGGACCGCATAATATACGACTTCGTAGCGGCTATAGACAAGAAGATCCGCTACCGTATCGAGGTAGGCTAGTAGCGCTTCTAGACCCTAATCGAAGCGGAAGAGGTAGCGAATGCCTACTACCGCTCGCTCGAGAACGAGTATAGGTCCTATAGGGATAGAGACTAGGGTAACAAGAAGCGCGGCCGCTCCGGCTTAGACAACGGCGCTACTAGCTTAGTATCGGACAAACTACCTAGAGGCTCGGGGGGCCGTAGCCGAGGTAGGAAGGGTCGAAGCTTCCTATAGAGGCGCTAGAACGCCCCTAATAGGTCTAAGAAGGATAAAGAAGTCCCCTAGTACTAGCACTACGGCGAGATAGGCTATAAGAGGCCTTAGTGCCCTACCTATAATCTAGAATCGGGAAAAGACAAACCCGCCTAGTAGCCCTCCTAGCTATAGCGGGCTAGGTCGTTTATACCGAAGAATAAAGGAGGAGCGCGGAGCCCGGTAGACTAAGATAGGTTAACTAGGACTAGTTCTAGTTAATCTAACTAGATGTTAAGCTACAATAGAGCGAGAACTCCCGTACGCTTAGAGGGCTTGTCGATTACGGCTCTTAGGCTAATATCTTAGATAGCATAGTAGCTAAAGAGGCCGGCCTCGCCCTAAGTAATATAGACGCCGAGCGGTATAAGACCCTTAATAGCTAGTCGCTAGCTATAAGTAGCAAATGCCGTATAACCTACGAAGTGTCGGACACGAGCGGTTAGTAGCGGGGCTACGTAGACAATTTCGCTATCGGAAGGATCTACGGCTTTGACATCGTACTAGGAATGCCCTAGTTAGAGCGATAGAACCCTTCGATCGACTTCGTAGCTAAGACGGCTATCTAGAGGAGAAAGGGGGCCCGTAAGTAGCGCGCCTACGCTATATCGGGTCCTTCCGACTTCTCGAGGGTTATGTTAGATAGGGATACGCGTCTCTTTATAATATCGATAGTCAAGACGGACTAAGACGACCCGAATAGCCTCCTACCGGAATATAAATACCTCTATAGGATATTCGAGGAAGGAGACGCGTCCCTACTCCCCGATTATAGTCTATATAAGTTGTCTATCGACCTAATGGAGGGCAAGACCCCTCCTTACAACCCGTTGTACAATCTCTCGGAGACTAAGCTTTAGCTCCTTTACTAGAAGATTAATATCGTTAGCTATGTTATAGATACGAATAGGAGGCATCCGGATAGTGCCTATATTAAGAAGAATATAGAATAGCCGACTCCTACCTATTAAAAGGACGTATAGATATAGGTAGGAGTAGTTATATACTTTAGGATCTAGATTAAGGAGTTCTCGATTGTCTATAAACCGCTATTTACTCTCCTTCGAAAGGATACCAAGTTTCGATAGGACGAGGAGTATTAGTAAGCTAAGGAGTACGTTATAAAGGCCTTAATTACTACTCTAGTTCTCGCGTCTATCGACTATGCTAAAGGAGTAGGCATTCTTATAGTTACTATCGACTCTAGTAGAGATAGCTATAGTAAAGTACTAATATAGTACGATAGAGATAAACCTTCTATATAGTATCTAGTACGATACGAGTCTAGTCTCTAGAATCCTATAGAAGCTCGATATAATACTAGTAAGCGAGAGTACCTAGGAGTTTATAAGGTACTAAAGAAGTTTCGTCCTTAGTTATTCGGTATCTACTTCTAGCTTAAGGTAGATACGAATACCTTAGTCTACTAGCTTAATTAGGTAGCTTCTAATCTACCGAATTTAGCTATAGCTAGATAGGTAGCGTAGATCTACCTCTTTAACTTTAATACTATCTATATTCCTAGGAAACGATACTCTACTATAGATGCCTTATCCTATAAGCCGATTATAAATAAGGATATTATAGAGATGTAAGAGGAGGAGGATATCGATATAGTAATTAACTATACGTTCTTTTCGATCTTCTATATTAATATCTATCTAGTTATTAAAGAAGGAACTACTATAACCGAGGTAGAAGAGGAACAAGGAGCTAAGGATATCGAGCGAGTAGATATACTAGATAGAGAATATTCCGACGACTCGTACTATATTGCCTACTTCCTTACTTATAGTAGGAAAGCTCTAGGAGTCTCTAGGAGCTAGTATTGGCGCGTTATTAAGTAAGCTCGACGATTTATAGTTAAAGATAGGTATCTATAGCGATAGTCTATAGTTAACGCCTCGCTATAAAGGATTATTAATAATACTAAAGCTAGATAAGAGATCCTATATACTCTTATAAGGAAACTAGGTACCGAGCTACTAAGGGGACCTTTAACCTTCTTAAGAGGTAGTATTAGTAGGATAGAGTCTAGGCTAACGTCTCTAGATACTATAAAAGCTATCCTAAATATACGTTCTATAATAGTTATTAGTATACTAGTAAACTTCGTATATCTACTTAATAGTCGGTCGAGGAGTACTAGTATATAGATACTATTTATATTAATAGTAATAATAGTATATTAGTAGCTCGAGAGGCGCTATCCCGATAGCTAGAGGCATAGTATTTCTACTTCTCCTCGAAAAGGATTACTACTATTAATATAGCTAAGTTCCTATAGAAAGAGATCTTTTATAGATAGGGCGTACCTACTAAGATAGTACTAGATAATACTCTAACTAACTTTGCTAAGGAAGTCTAAGCGTTAATCGTTAGCTATAGGGCTAAAATAGTTAAGATATCGTTATACTACCTAGAGTCGAATACTATAGTAGAAGTTAGATATAAGGCCCTTCTCGATACTATCGCTAAGCTTACTAATAGAGGGGATAGGCGAATACCTGTTACTAACTATATATCTACTATTCTATAGGCAAATCGTACAATAGCGGTTAGGGTAACTAGTCTTATATCTATAGAAGTTGTAATAGGATAGGAAGTAGTACTATCTATCGAGCTTACCTATCGCACTTATAGCGTCTTTAATTAGGGTTCTATTAGGGACTATTCCGACCTACTCTACCTATATACTAAGGCTCTCAAGGAAATAACTAGGACTATCGAGGAAGGCCTTACTTGCTAGAGATAGCTTCGAGAAGAGACAAAGTAGTACTTCGATAATACTTAAGATATAGACTACGTCCCTTTTAAGGAAGGAGACCTTATTCTTTTATTCCGATCTAAGCTAAAACGAGCTTTTCGTATAAGCTTGCCTTCTACTAGAAAGGACTATATCGCGTTTAGGAGATACTCTATAATAGGGTAGTCTATCGGCTATAGGAGCTAGATAGTTCTATCCTAAAGTATACGTAGCTACGTATAAATCTAAAGAAGATAGGCTTTATAAGGGAACCTACTATGCCTCCTTAGACTAATAAGGAAGTTATAGTAGATATAGAGAATATTACTAGGAACCTTAACCTATTTCGAGAAGATCTAAATACCGTCCTAGACACTAAGCTACCTAAAGGATTTTCGTATCTATAGATAAGGCTAGACGTCCTAGTAGGTTAGTTTAGGTTAGGTTCGGATTCAAAACCGAACCTAACCTATTTGTCTAGGTCTAATCTTAGGGAACCGGAAGTTTGTCTAGGTTTAAACCTAAAAATTTAATAGGTTTATAGCGAATAATAGAAATATTAGAAAGGTAGAAATTGCGAAATATCGAGATAGAGAATATATTATTATTTATGTATACTACTATTATCGTAGTCCTAAAGGACAAACTAGTTATTTCTTCTATATATACTACTAGTATCGTAGTCCTTAAGGATAGAGTAGTTATTTCTTTCTATAGTATAGCGCTAATAGCTACCCTTCTAGTCCTTTATTACTTATAGTAGTTCTTATATAGATTCTCGCTAACGTCTATATCTCTAATAAAGATACTATAGTCCTTTAGAAGCAAACTTAGTATAACAATGTCCTTCTACTAAATAGAAATACGCTTAGTATAAATAGCTAGTAGGTTAATAGCTATATAGAGTTAGTATATATTAAGGAAGTTAGGGAGTAATATATACTCGAAAAAGGTCGTAAGATATACTTTAGAGGCCTTACGCAAAGCCTCGATAGTATTGTACTAGTAGTAGAACTTAGTAGCGCCTATAACGCCGATATCGTAGATTAACTATTTAACTAGACTTTGAAATAGCGCTTACGTAATTATAAGATCGGTAGATATTTGCGTAGTCTTAATCTACTACAATGTGTTTTCTAAAAGATAATTAGCTAAGGCCGGCTATATAGCTAGCTATACGGCTAGCTATATAAGAAGTAGAACTTACTACCTACGGTTCTACGACCTACGCTTATAGTTGCCTTCTTATTTAGCTTACTAGGCTTAAAGGTAGTACTTTTCTAGACCTTGTAGATAGTAGCGTAGATCTTGTAAAGGACGTAAGTAGTACCTTTCTTATTCTTCTTAGCGGTAGTAGTAACGGCCTTTCTAGCTATTCTAGATAGACGTCCTAGTAGGTTAGTTCGGGTTAGGTTCGGGTTCAAAACCGAACCTAACCTATTTGTCTAGGTCTAATCTTAGGGAACCGGAAGTTTGTCCGGATTTAAACCTAAAAATTCAATAGGTTTATAGCGAATAATAGAAATATTAGAAAGGCGGAAATTGCGAAATATCGAGATAGAGAATATATTGTTATTTATGTATACTACTATTATCGTAGTCCTAAAGGACAAACTAGTCATTTCTTCTATATATACTACTAGTATCGTAGTCCTTAAGGATAGAGTAGTTATTTCTTTCTATAGTATAGCGCTAATAGCTACCCTTCCGGTCCTTTATCACTTACGGCGGTTCTTGTATAGATTCTCGCTAACGTCTACATCTCTAATAAAGATACTATAGCCCTTTAGAAGCAAACTTAGTATAATAATGTCCTTCTACTAAATAGTAGTAGTAAATTCTTGCATTGCTATACTATTCTAACTACTAGACAAGTAGCTATCTCTATCTATTCTTGAAGGTAAAAGCCCTTTGCCTATAGCCTCTAGTACAAAACCCTTCCTCTCCTTCCTACCTTATAGGATTCCATCCCTACTATTAGTATCTATTTAGGCTATAGGACATAGAGAGGATCTCTATAGCTCCTTCCTCTTACTAGGCTCCTATTCCTACTTCCTACCTTCCTCCTCCTCCTTTTCTAGTTCTTCCTTTGTAAGGGAGAACTGTTCTAGGAGACCCTCCTTAATTATCTACCTAGTTACTTCGTTTAGGCCTCTCTTAGTCTAAATAAGCTCCTACTATAATAACCCTACCCTTTGGATAAGTTAGTTCCTTATCTTTTGTCTCTCTAGGTAGAAGAGTATAACGTGCTTTAGTATCTAGGCCCTATACCTATATATATACTCTAGTATCTTGCCTAGAACTCTCCTCCTTATTAGATATACATTTAGGCTAATATGTTCGGTTCTAATTAGTATTACTATTATGCTTTACTTCGTTAACTATCCTTAGTGTATTTCCCTACCTCTTAGTCCTTCCTACTAGGCTATAGGGAGTTGTTAGCCCTATTAGGATGCCTACCTCTTCCTAACCTAGCTTTCCTATTATATGTTCTATCTCTAGTATATCTACTAATGCTTAGGCATCGTTCCTCCCTATTAGATATATTCCCTAGTTTATCTATTAACCTATTCTACTATCTGTCTCTACCTTGTTTCTAGGTCTTGTACTTAGGCTCTACCTCTATTCCTATCGAGCTAAGGAGGGCCGATAGGTATAAATGGATCATAAGCTACAATAGAAGCTACAAGGAATAGTAGGGGCTAAAGTAGGAATAGCAAGTGTGTTGTTATTATCTTACAGGTTGGAGCTGAACCTGAAAGGTATTAGCTTGGATTAGTTACATAATAGTTATTATGTAATCCAGTCTGCCTTGGCATCCCTTGCTAGGTTACTAACTGGACTATATATTCTAACACTCCTACTTAGATCAGTTGGTCTACAAATCCTAATTCTAACCAATATAATCTAACAAGAACTTCAATTAGCCAATTAGATGCAATAGCTTCTAGATTGGCATAGCGTATCCAATCTACTAGGTTTAATTCCTAGATCTAGTATTTGCCCGCTTAGTAGAGTTTGAACTCCTCTAAGTAGGTACTTTTGTCCCTTTATGCTAACTGTAGTTGTCTAATGAATTCCTGGAACTGTGGCCCTATCTTTGGCTTAGTTAGGCTATTAGCTACTATCTCTTTTGTTAGAGTATATTCTACTACAATCTTTCTTTACTACTAAAGATTTCTGACCTTGTTGAAACTAATATTAATATGTTTTGATCTCTTATAGGTATGAGCATCTTTAACAAGAGTCAAAGCTGCCTAGTTGTTACCTATAATCTGAATAGGTCTGACTTTATTCACTGTATTAGAATTTCCTTTAATTAATAGTTAGAATGAGTATTCTCCTACTAACCATACACAATCCATCTCCCTTAGGAGTGCTATAAGGAATTGAGATTGCTTTGCACATGTATTTATTGCTATATACTTAGCTTCCATAGTTAATGTAGCAACTAACTTCTGCTTCTTGCTTATCTAAGAAACTAGTAATCTATAGAGAAAGAAGATGCTTCTAAGGATCGAGACTCTATTAGCTTTGTCCATTGCATAATTAGAGTCTAAATATCCTATTAGCTTTCCTCCTCCCCTCCTAAACATTAACCCTAGACTTGGGAATGATCTTAGGTATCTAGCTAGTTTTCTGAGTGCTTTTAGATGTCTCTTGGATAGATCTAACGTATATAATCCTAATCTTCTAAGGGGAAAAGCAATGTTAGGTCTTGTTATGGTTATTAGCTATATCTATGTACCATTCTAGCTTTAGTACTTAGTCTTGTTATACCTTTCTTTATTTAAGTTAGATTTTCTTAGACTCTCATAGCTATTAAGTAGTAACAAGGTTGGGTAGGCTATTTCTTTAGTCATTCCAAACTTAGCAAGGTTTTCCTAGATATAGTGTTCTTAGTCTAGCTTTAGAGTACTATTCTTTCTGTCTCTAGTAAGCTTCATCCTAAGAATTTTGGTTAGTTTACCTAGGTCTTTGATTTTGAATACCTTGCCTAGTTCCTTCTTAAACTAGAGAACATCTTCTAGCTTTGGTACTACAATGGGAATGTTATCTACATAGGTAAGGACTATTAGGTTCCTTCCTCTATGAATGAGCAAACATAGGTCTACCTCTAACTAATAGAATCCCATTTCCTCTAGCTTTAAGATATATAGCTTGTTCTAGTCTCTTACTGCTTGTTTTAGGCTATATAAGCTCCTTAGGATTTTTAGGGCTATACCTTGTAGGACCTCTACACCTAGTAGTAGGATTATAAAGATGTCTTCTTATAGGGTACTTTTAGTAAATGCATTGTTTACATCTACTTAGTGTAGCTCTAGATCCTTTTCACATATAGTAGCTATAAACACTCTAAGTATATTATGCCTAACTATTGGTACAAATGTCTCCTAGAAATCTATCCTAAATTTCTAAGAGAACCCCCTTGTAACTAGTCTTGCTTTAAACTTGTTAATTACTCTACTAATTAGTCTCTTTACATTAAATACCTATTTTGAAGTAACTAGGTTTGCTCCTTTTAGTAGAACTACCTAATCCTAGGTATAGTTGCTTCTAAGCGTAGTCAGTTCTTTCTGAATTGCATCTTCCTATATATAACCCTATTTAGGATCTTGTATTGCCTCTTAGTAGGTTCTTGGGATTGGAACCTCCTATCTTTGTACAATCCCCGGTACAAAGGTAGGGAATGTAGCCTCGCAAACATACTCTAGAAGTTCATCTATCTAATCCATACTTGGATCTAGGTCTTTCATTATATAGATGAAGGCCCTATAGTGCTTAGCTTCTAGGAACTCATCCTCCTCTAATTCTCTTAGTCTCTTCTATATAGTTGATCTTGTAATTATACTATGCACTCTTTCTTCCCTTAACCCTTTATTAGAGATTGATCTCCTTCTCTTTAAATTCCCCTCCTAAGCCTAGACATCCTAGTTGTCTTGCTAAGGTTTCTCTTGGCTCTAATTAGGCGCCTACTATTTCTCTTGGCTCTAATTAGGGGCCTACTGTTCATCGTTTTGTTCTTTTTCTTCTAGATCAACTATTACCTAATATTGGTTAATGTCCTTTAGTAGTGGAGGTAGTTGGACCTGCAATGGTTTGATATCCCGGTTCTCCTTCCTTAGTCTACTAACTAGGTTCCTTACTAGAGCTTGGCTTGGCTAGTTGAGTCTAGGAACATTTAATGTTATATCCCCTCCTTTCTTATTCTTAAACTAGATAGCATTATTGTGAGCTCTTATAGCTTTCATATTAGGTTCCTAGAACAGCTACATCTTTAATGTATTAGGCATATACCTAATGAAAACAGCATCTTTGCCTCTATTCATTAGCTTGTCTAATCTCATCCTAGCCGGCTAAGATTTAACGTCTATATATACAACTGCTTTGCATCCCTAGATCCTAAAGTGTAATGTAGAAGGTCTCTTTCTAGTAAAAGCTTTATCGGGTGAAACTTTGAATCCATCTATATCTAGACTATTTAGGAGAGCATTTCTTATAACAGTATAGGCAGCTAATACTTCTAGCCAGAATTCAACCGGTATGTTTGAATCTTCTAGTATTGCCCTAACATGCTCCTTAGATGTCTAGATTAACCTTTCTACAACTCTATTTTGGATTGAGTTGTATGCTTTAGTTGTATAATAGGAGATTCTAGATTCTTTCTCCTACTACTTAAGTAATACAAGCAATTCTCTTACTCTATTACTTCTTACTACCTAAAGCTAATTCCCTAATTGTAATTTAGCTTTTCTTCTCTATCCCTACAATATATTTGCTACATCTTCTCTTGATTTTAATAGGAATACCTACTTCTTTCTTGAAAAGTTGTCAACAATCTCAAGCTACTATTTGAAACCTAGTCTTGAGATAGGTAATGGTCTACAGATATTAATTGAGATAAGGGCAAGCCTAGCTAGCTTTCTCTTAGTCTCCTTACCTCTATGTTTTTTTATTTTGGCTAGAGAATATACCCTATAGGGCTAATGCTTTGTAGGGATAGGAATTTTGTCTTTTAGGTTAGTTACTTTGTAGAGGTCTTTTAGCATTCCTTCTCTAAAGTGTCTAACTCTTCTATACTATAGCTCCTACTAATCCTAGTTAGTCTAGGCTACAAGTGTATAGGCTTTATCATTTATTAAGTCCTAGGGAATGCATGCATATGCGAGCTTATCTAAGTCTTAGCTAATTTCCTTAATGAATGGCACTCCTCCTAAAAGCCTTATCTAGATAACTAGCTTTCTATTAGGTAAGTGAAGTGTAAATTTTGGTAGTTGAATACTAAACTGCTTACTGAACTAGTTCTAAGAAACAAGATTGACTCTAAGCCTAGGTACAAAGAGAACACCTTTTAACACAATCTATTTACCTTTCCTTCTACCTATAGCTATACTCCTAACATGTATAGCTATTAAGTAGCTACCCCTAACCTTGATCTACTTTTTCCTCTTAAGAGGCTTTAGGTCTCTAAAGAGTGATTCTTAGTTAGTTATATAGGTAGAAGTATAGGAGTTAAGTAGCTACTTAGATAGCTTATACTTACCTTTTACTTTAATAGTTGAATGAGCTACCTTATCAATATCTTCTTCCTTAGAGGGGGGAGATGATTTAGAGGATACCTCTATATCCTATGCTACATAGGCCTTCTTAGAAGATGGTTTCCTAGTCTTCTTCTCTAGGGATTGTATCTTTAGGCTTAGTTTCTTTACTATCTCTTTGAGTTGTTCTTTATCTAGTAAAGATCCCCTCCTAGCTCTAGATAGGGATTATTTCTTTACTATCCTATAGCTTTGTCTTAGCTAGATAGCTACTTTTGCCTTGTCTAGGCTAGGGCACTCTTTGATCTAATGCTTCCCTCTATATAGGAAGCATGATAAGTCTCTACTTACTCCTACCTAATTCCTTTTCTTAGCAAACATAGCTATCTCCTAGCTTGTCATCTACTCTTGCTTTTCTCTTAGGATTCTAAGGATGTCCTGTAGGCTAAGGTCCTACCTTAGGTTAATCCTATCCCTAATAGTACTAAATGATTCTAGAAGGGCTACTAGTAACTACTAAATCTTCCTCTCCTTAGTCTTAATGTCCTTAAACTAGGGAGAGATGGATACTGCCTTCCTAGCTATGCTACTTAGGCTCTACTATACTTCATCAATTGTCTAACCCTCTTCTATGCTAAAATTGGTATACTACTAGAGTAAACTTCTCCCTATTGCCTATAGTTTCCTCTTATATTTCCTTTTTGCCTAGTCCTATAAATGCTTTGTATGTTCGAGCTCTTAACATTCGTCCTAGTCATCTTCTGAAATGTAGATGAACATTTCATACAATGCTGTTGCATTGTAAACCTTATAGCTTGCTCTTCTAATTGACTAATCTAAAGATTCTAATGATGTTGTTAAGATATGCTTAGATAGTATAGATACTAAGGTGTTGAGGACTACTTTATCTAGTACCTATTCAACCTTTAGCTTTATTAGGTGCATCCTAATGATCTTGAACCATGATTCATGATTCTCCCTTATCAAGATTAGTATAGCCCTTCTCTTACTAATTCTACCTTCTTGATCCATGGTTTCTTCTATAAATTAAACCTAAACAAACTCTAGAAACAAGCTCTTTCTTCAACAGTTTCTAGATAGCTATCTTCCTTAGTTGGTAGATCCCTAGCTCTACTAGGCCTATGATAGTTTAAAGGTTACTAACAACTTGGCTTAGTTTTAGAAGGTTACTAAAAACTTAGAATAGATTCCGGCTCTATAGGGCTAATAACTTCCTTAAGTCCTTCCTAACTATATGCTAACAAGTTAGGGTATTGGTAGTACTAAGTGCTAAGTCTAAGGCTTATCTAAAGGTGCTCAAAACTCAGGCTTATCTATTCCCTTTACACTTTTAGTATGCCTTACTAGGTTCTTTCATAGCTTATATGCATAGGGCTTCTTTGTGCAATGTGTGTAGGTCTACCTCGAGTCTCCCTCTCCTATTTTGCCTCTTCCTTCTAGGACTGGACTTATAGGTCTAGGGGTAACCTGTACTACTTTAGTCTTTCTTCCTTGTAGTTGCAAACCCGGGCTTATAACCTGTCGAGCTAAGGAGGGCCGATAGGTATAAATGGATCATAAGCTACAATAGAAGCTACAAGGAATAGTAGGGGCCAAAGTAGGAATAGCAAGTGTATTGTTATTATCTTATAGGTTAGAGCTAAACCTGAAAGGTGTTAGCTTGGATTAGTTACATGATAGTCATTATGTGATCTAGTCTGCCTTGGCATCCCTTGCTAGGTTACCAACTAGACTGTATATTCCAACAATTCCTTCTATATTCCTCTTAGACCTTTTTATACCTCTCCTAGATAAACTTAGTAACGGGTTTATCCTCTATCTTAGTTAATTATTATCTTGCTATCTCTTGTATATATAGAGAGATAGGTAGGATTTGTGTTTCCCTTTAGAGGATCCCCTCTACTACACTCTTATATACTCCTATAATATGCCTTAGTACCTAGTTTTAGATCTTTTCTAGCCCTATAGTAGCCCTTTTCCTATGTCTAGGTAGACCTTCTAGTATTATCTAGACTTTGGCTCCGTACGTTATTGTAGGCCTTACTATAGCTATATATAGGTATTTTGCCTTTTAGAATAATGCTCCCTATATAGATTTACATAGCCTTTAGAGTAAGGATATCTAGGATATGCCTTTCTCTACTACTTTCTTAATATATAGGCCCTACTATAGTCTCGAATCTACCCAAACTCCTAGTAGCCTAAGGGATAGCGTAGGTCCCTCCTTAAACCCTATTATATTAACTATAGCTTATAGGTTATACCTTGTTCTACTCCTAGTAAAGTAGATTAGTTAGTACTTTTATAGTATAAACGTAGCTCTATACTTAGCTACCTATTATACATATTTGTCGTATACTATCTCTAGCTTTCTATAGTTCCCTTCTATAGTTTTCCTATATATAAGGATATTAGAGTTATCTACAAATCCCATTGCTATAGTTCCCTTATCTTTAAGGTTAAGGAGGAGTATAGATACAAAGAATAGGAATAGGATTAGTAAGAGGGTTAATCCTTGTAGTATTCTAGTTGTTTAGGGTCTCGCCTAATCTATATATTCTCTAAGCCTAAGGTATGTAGTCCTATCCTAAAGGAATAACTAGATAAACTATATAATGTATTTTAGGTATACTTTTATCCTAATATTGTATATTAGTCTCTAGTATAATACATTATCGAATACTCCTAATATGTCTAGGCATAGCATTAATACTACTATTGTTAGGTCCGTTCTCTAGACTATCTAGACCTATACTATTATTAGCTCTAGGGCTAATATAGTAGATCTTCCTAGTCTAGCTCCTATTAAGGACTAGGGAAGGAGATTCCTAGCCTCTACTTCTTTACTTATTCTCTCTATAACAATAGCCTCTAGGACCTTTGCTAAGGTGTTTAGTAGTGCTATAGGTCTATATGCCCCTAGTTTAGTATAGTCTAGCTTCTATAGCTTCTTTAAAATAACTATTATAGAGTGTTTAAAGGGTTTAGGGTAGTATCCTTGTTATAGGTATACTATAAAGAACCTATATAGTATGTGTTCTAGTTCCTATCGATATTCCTTAAGTATTAGGTTAATAATCTAATTAGGTCCTAGGGCTTTACCCTTAGGGAGCCTATTGAGTATCTTCTAGAGTTTCCCTATTCTAACTTCTTCCTCTATCTAGAATAGGCTCGGGTAGGATACGTTTTGTATATCTTCTAAGTCGGCTTACCTTAGCTCTAGAAAGAAGTATTAAGCTAACGCTTCTACTTTCCCTTAGTTTTCTATTTGTATTTTACTATCCTTATCCTTAAGCTCTAGGAATTGTAGGAGGGAGTGCCTTTGTCCTATTCCTTCCCTAGCCCATTTTACTAGCTTCTACATCCTATTCGGGTCCTTAGTAATTTCTTTAACTATATCCCTCTAGCCTAGGTTCCTATCTTTCCTAACCTGCCTACCTTTAGCTTATAAGGCTATTAGGTATACCGCTAGGTTCCCTTCTATTCTATCTTAGCTCTATTCCCTCTTTAGGTATCTTATCTTCTTTACTACTTTGCTATACTCCTCTAACTAGGTTATTTTAGTATACTTAGATAGTTTAGCCTTAAGGATGTCCTCTTAGATTATCTTAGTAAGTATCTCTTAGATCTCTTAGGCTATCTTATTAAGCTATTATAGTGTATCTATTACTTAGTAGAGATTTCTTATACCTCCTTCTTTACCCTAGTCCTAATCTTGTCCTAGTCTATCTTTTTCTATTATAGCTTTTGTATCTAGGCTCTAGTATTAGTCTAGGCCTATAGGATCGTAGTTTGGATTAGTATATAGTCTAATCCTATTTCTAAGTCTATCCTTATTCTATATTCTTGTACGTCTTCTTAGATTCCTATAGTCCTAAATACTAGGTCTAGGGTCTAGTAGCTCCTAGGAGTCTCCTATATAACTATGCCTAGCTCTAGTAGTAGGTTAAGGTAGGCCTTTTCTATAATAGTAATAAGGTAGTCTACTACCTAGTATTAGTTCTAGGTATTGTTCCCTCCCTACCTAGGATAGTATAGGTTGAAATCTCCTAGTAGGATAATCTCTTCCCCCTCTTTTCCCTAGGTTATATCCTCTATGAGTAGGAGGGTACCTAGGGCATAGTCTCTAGTAGGACTAGATAGGTTATAGTAGTTTATAATATTAACCTATCTCCCTCCTATAAGGAGTCGAACTATAATTATATCTCCTAAGTATTCTTTTATAGTCTATGTTTATATACTAATTTCCTTGGATACGTATATAGTAACCCTTAGGTATATTGCTTCTAGGAGTATAGTATAGTATCCTAGGTATACTACCGTATTCCTATTTCTAGGGCTAATCTATAGTTCCTAGATTGCTATTATCTAGTATTCTTTCGGATCTAGCTATTAGAGGAATAGGATTTAGATCTTGTTTGCACTATGGTTAGTATTGTACTATAAGAATAAGATAGTAAGCTTCCCTTAACTACTGTTTATCCTAGGCGTTCTAGTATACCTATATACCTTCTATCGCTTCCTAGCTTTAGCTTTAGCTTAGTTGCCTTTCTTAGCCTATAGCTAGGGGGAATAGGGAGGAGATCTTAGTACTCTATAATCTACCCGCTAGGGTAGTAGAGTTTGTGCCTATTAGTCTCCCTAGTAGTCTTCTTAACCTATCGTCTATGTCTAGGTCTAGGCTTATACTTCTAACCTTTCTCTTAGATCTAATAGTTATCTACCCTTCTAAGTCTCTTAGGTCTTTTAGGTAGGTTAGGTAGTTCTAACTCTTAGCTACTTAGTCTCTAAACGCCCTTGCTTTCGTAATAGCTACCTATTTTCCCTTGTATAATACTAACTATACTATATAGGTACCTTAGTAGTTACTATACTTCCTTATTATTCCTTAGTATTCGTCTATTCTATATAGTCCTACGCATTTTCCGTATACCTATTCGGCTCTATAGTATTTTGTAACGTATCTAAATTGTCTATACCTTAGGTATTATATAGGTCGCTACTTCGGATCGAACTCCTCTACTAATAACTATAAGAAGGATATCTTAGGATATAAGGCCTTTCTATATAATTTCTCTTACTTAAGCTAAGCTCTATATATTTAGGATAATAGAGGAGTATACCTTGCCTTCTATAGCCTTCCGGCTCTTTAGCTAAGCTACTTAGGATATCCTAAGATTCGGGTAGAGTCTTCCGTTTTCTTCCTAGATCTTAAAGATATAGCTTAGGTCTTCGGGTTAAAACCTACGGCCCTAAAGCCGTAGACTAGTACCTAGTATGTTAGAGCCTCTACTATAGTACTAGGGAGTATCTTCTATATCTACCCTAGTTTATTCGTTAACTTGTCTTTATCGGATTTAGATACTATAAATACTTGTAGGTCGCTACTTTCAAGTTTCTTAATAGCGATTATCCCTAGGTCTATAAGCCCCTAAAGTATCTCTTAGTTAGTAAGGCCTTTTATCTTTTCTTACTCTTCCCTATAGCTAACCCTTATTATAATTATATATCTCTTATATCGTATTACTATATATTCTATAGGATTATATAATACTAGGAAGGGACGACGGAAAAATGGTAGCGAACAATCAGAGACGAAGGGAAAACAGTTAGGAAGGGAGGGAGGACGAATGGAAAGCACTATACGCTAGGGCAGAGGAGGTACTAAAGGTAGAAGATAGGAAAACTCCTAAGAGGGCATATAAGATAATGATCTCAGAACTCCTTGGAGGACTAAAAGCAATCCACAACTAGGCAAGCTACATGATTACGAAGGTAGCTAATATAGCCGTAGCAAAGATTACAAAGAAATAATAAGAGACAAGCCTAAACTACCGCACCTAGGTAGCAGTAGCTAGTCAGGAGGCACCAAAACCCCTAAGGATAGTAGTTAGAGTCTACATCACGGACCTATAGGAGTAAAAAGAAATCTAAGGACTCTTAGGGAAAGAGATTGTAGAAAGAATTGCAGTTAAGGAGGTTATTGGGGCTAGGAACGAAGGGAAAGGGGTAATTAAGCTATTTATAGCCTAGGAGTAGGATAAAAAGAAGCTAGAAACACAAAAAGAATGGATAACCAAGATAGGGAAAACCGTAAAGGTCTCCTAATAGTAGTTCATAATCATAGCCTATAGCATAATAAGGAGCTTTAAGGAAGAATAGGATATCGGAAACCTATAGAGACAAAACTAAGCTATATACCTAGGCCTAAAGATTATAAAGGTAGCATAGATCAAAAGGAAAATCGAAGAGACTAAGAAGTAGTCCTCCCTAATCATCTAGGTAGGGAGTGTAGAGCAAGCCAACATAGTACTAGACTAAGGGCTATTCTAGGACTTTAAAAGATTAGAAATAGAGGTACATAGAAGCAACTATAGGATAATGCAGTACTTCAAATGTTAGCATTATAGACACTTAGTAGCCAAATACACAAAGACAACCAACACCTACTCCTACTATACTAGGGACTACTAGGTTAAAGAATGCAAAGCATACAAAGGGGAAGCAAGATGTGCATACTATACCAAAAGACACCCCTCTTAGGCAAAGGAATGCCTAGTAAGAATGTAGGTAGCTAGGAAGGCAAAGGAAGCTAGAGTCAACATACTAACAAGATATACAACAAGCTAGGGTAGCTAAGCGTAGAAGCAACCTAGCTAGGTACTACAAAAGAGGTCAAGACAGGATAATAGGTTCACATTTAAGGCCTTACTAGTACTAGAGAGCTACTAGCAACTAGGGAGACCAAGATACCTTAACATCGTAGGAAAGGAAGTAGGGCAGAAGAAGCTTAGTTAAATACTAGTTCAAAGTAAGGAAAGGCTAAAGGAAAACCTATAGGGAAACGATATGGATGAAACCCAATGAATAGTACAACAATACTAAACATTATATAGTACAATGTTAACAAGAGCAAAGATAAGGTATAGAGGAGCTTCCTTCAAGTACTAAACCTAAAAGAACATTACATTATTGCAATCTAGGAGCCCTAGCTTAACCTATACACAAAGAGACTAGCAACTATTAAAGACCTAAGGTACTATCTAATTATCTACAACTAGGGAGCCCTAAGGACATGCATCTACATTAGTAAGGAGATAGCTATAGAAACCTAGTAGGCTATACTACAAGAGGATAGGGACCTAACATTAGTCTAAGTAGAAACATCCTAAGGCATACTCCAAGTCTACTACATATACAACCCACTACTAGACTCAAGGAGCAGTACCTAACTAAAAACCCTAGAAAGAATACCTAGAGTTATCTAGGGGAACACCTACTAAGTCCTACTTAGAGATTTCAACCTCTACCACCCCCTTTAGGGCTTAGACTTTACCCTAGCCTATCACTTCCTAGTAGGAAGGCTAATTGATATATTAGAGAGGGAAGAAATAGAAATTGTTACCCTAAAGGGATTAGTTACCTAGGAAGCAAGAGGAAGCAGTAGCATACTAGACCTATGCTTTGCATTACATTAGATTAGGAATAGGATTACAAGATGTAGGGTTAACTAGGAACTAGAGGAATCATTAGACTACTTCCTAGTACAGGTTGAGCTAAATGTCTAGGCTAATTAGGAATAGAAACTAGAGGAAAGGCTTAACTAGAAGGGGGCCTAATAGGATAAGATTAGGGAGGAACTAGAAATAGACCCAAAACTAGAAGAACTCTTAACAAAGTACCTACTAAAGCTAGAAGACATCGACAAGGTAGTAGAAGAACTAATAGGAATCCTAAGACAGGTAGCTAAAAAGCATACCCTAGTAAAGAGACATTTACTATACTAGTAACTATACTAGACTAGTGAGTATATAAGGAAAGTTAAAGTAGTAAGGAAGGCTAGGAGGTAGTAGACATAAACCTATACCTAAGAAGCATAGGACAACTATAACAAGGCCTACTAGGAAAAGAAGATCTAGATTAAGAAAGACAAGATGCAAGAATAGAGATCTATAATAGGAATGATTATAAAGAAACTAGAGGAGATGTAGAGGATAGCTAAATAGGCAAGGAAACCTAAACAGGAAAAGGATATACTACTACAATTCCCGGACATTAAGGACTAATAAGGGCAAATGCAGACTACAATGGAAGGGAAAGCAAGAGCCCTAGGCTAACACTTCTTCTATAGAAAAGTACAAGTAGACCTATTAGACATAAGGGAGAAAGAACTAGAGACTCTACTACTAGACATACTAAGAGACACCTAGGTTAGACCTGAAACTATAGAAAGGATCCTAAAGAAAATACTAGGCAA
>LFZO01000463.1:0-33311 GCA_001578225.1 Pseudocercospora musae
ATAAAATCCGCTATTAGTAAGTATATAGGCTTACGTCGCACGATCTAAGGTTCCTATATAGCTAAACTATATATAGTCGTTATAGAGGAGGGCTCGCAATTAAGTAACTATAAGGAACTCTTTACGAAATAATACCTAGATAGAGAGGAGATATACTTCGTCGAAGGCGACTAGTCTAATATAGGATACGAGAGGGACGCTATAGAGAATATCTTTAAATTCGTTAGAGATAGCCTATTTAGGGCTTAGGATAATATAATTATAATACCTATCTCGGATCTTCGATATTATATCTAGATTATTCTATCTAGTTTCTACTATAACTAATACGGGATTTATATATTTCCCTACGATTCGGATAAGATCTATATACTACTTAGTTATAAGTCGACTAAGAGGAATAAGCTAAAGGGCGATCTATCTAGTTAAGATAGTAAATGCCTAGAATATAAGACTCTTACCTAGGCTAGTCTTAGTAATAAATAGGACATCCTATCGCTAGTAGATTAGAGCCTATAATACTCGAACTTATATATCTAGTAGCTTTCGCTCTAGCTACTATAGAGACTAGTCGTATAGTCTATTAAGTATCTACCTTATCCTAGACTCGATTATAGGACATTGTAAGTATATAAGGTCTATATTATCTACTATATATACTATAGCGCGAATCGACTCTAGACTATACGAGTAGATATATTCGATTATATACTCGATAATATTATAAATTCCTCCTAGTTTAGATACTCGCTCTAGCTCTATAGGACCCGATACTACTACTATAGGCCTTATAAGTAGGCTATTTTAGAGACTACTCTAGATCTAGCGATCTTTGCGAACGCTCTTTCTTATCTAAGATAACTTAGTAGAAGTACTAAACCTATCCGATATAGTATAGAGCTATCTCGTAACGTACTTCGCCTAGATAGGTTATAGAGTTATTAACCTTATATCGATAGTATTTACTATAAACGCGTTCCTACTTCTCTTCCTAATATAGATAGTTAGCCGAGGCGTCGTAGTATTAGTAGGTAGCTAGGCTAGTAGTATCCTAGATCGAATCCTAGATCGAAGGAGAGGAGTAGGAGTCGACTTACTAGTTACTTATAGTATAGCTAGATACTATAGCGGATTATCGCGAAGGCGTTAGATAGGACTATAGTATAGGTAGGTCGAATCTAGTAGATAGATTATATAGACTACGATACGCGATTTTAGTACTTCTATAAGGCTATAGCTCGGTAGAGTACTCGATATTACTTAAAATTAAAGAATAAGGTTCTTTTTATAATTATATAGTAATAAGACATAGTAGATTTTAAGATTTCTATATATAAAGAGTATAATCGCTATTCGTATTCTACCTATTCTCCTAATAGATTATATAGCCTCTACAAAATCTAATAGAACTAGATTAGACGAAAAATAAAGAATATATAGTAGTCTATATAGGAGGTTATTTAGGAAGCGTTAGGGTTAATTAGTGCCGCTACGGAAACTAGTAACTCTATTACGGAACACGTATAATACAATTACATAAGCACACACATACCTAGTTTTTCGTCTAATTAGAGATAGTCCTTCCCATGCAAAGTTGTAGATAGCTTATTAGAGGCTTGGCCGATGCTGATCGATATCCTAGTCGACGAGGTAACGAGTTCGAGTAATGCCACGCGAGAAGATCAGACTGCTGTAAAGCGAGCTCTCCAGACGGTAGTCCCGAGAAGCACACATCCGTGGTTAGTCAAACGATGTTCGTGATCTCGTGGCTGCCAGGCGAAAGATAAGCTTGGTAGGCTTCACCACGCTTGTTGCGAGGTACCAAGTCACTGAGGGGCTGGACACAGAATGGGCCGCCTTAAAGATCAAGTATTATCATATTGGCATCTATTGCTAGAGCGTCGCTAACAAATGACCTATCAAGAAACAATCTTCAATCTTGCAAGTCACCAAGTCTGACATTGCAGGTCGCGCATTCGCCAAGTATGCCCGAGGGTATCAATCTTTCCCAGTAGAATCGCTCCATCCTAAACACTTGCGCAGTATCGTAAGTAGTCAATGACCAAGTCTGGCCTTGTGCTGACCGTCGGCACCAGCTTCAGGATCGTCAGCGGAAGGTCGTTTGTTCTTGCCCGCAGTCTGAGGATCATCTTTGACATGGACTTCTGGGCAGGCGCGCTTTGTTGGAGAAGCTGATCTGGGCGGCGGTTCATCCATTGCTCTGCTCAACGGGTTTTCAGAAGTCGAGCTCGGCTCCCGCTCCCGTTTCTTGTTGAGCGCGACGACTTCTAGCACTGGGTCTCACATCAGCATCGACTTCTGGATCCGATTCATCACCAATTCCCCAAGCACGGCGTCCAGCGCGTGAACCCATACCGTCACCTGCTGTCTTGTAGATCTTCTTCTCTTCATGAACCGGACTTTCGAAGCTCCAGTTGCTTGCCATATCAGATCGAGTCTCGCGCGTGCTCTGAGCTGGCTTTGCACCGGCTGGAGACTTATCCGAGATCTCGTAGTGAGGGCCGAAGTCGTCTCCGCGGCGAGCATTGTTGACGTTGGGCTTCGGTGGCGCTCTGACGCGCTCGTCCTTGTGCAGTGGGTCGCCGTACAGGCCAAGTCCCTTCTGGCGCTGCAAAGACTTCATCTTGGCTGGAGCAGGAGACGAATCGTGCGCGGTCTCCCAGTGAGGCTCTGCGTCTTTTCTGGGATGATGGACCACAGGACGCTTTGGTGGAGACTCTGGATCGTCCTGGAAAAGGTCAGTCAAGGGATGCAATTGCTCTAAACATGTGTTAGGATTTACCTCGTCAACACCAGCACCCCAGTGACGCTCATAATCTGGACGATTCTTCTCAATGTGCTTGGGCGGGGTGTGGAAGTCCTCAAAGCTGAATGTAGCATCGTGCTGGCTTGACTTGTTCTTGCTCAAGGGTCGATTCTCTTTCGGAGCGTCTTCGCCGTTGCCGAACGCAAAGTGCTCATACTTCTGGCTGTAAGTCTTCTTGCGCTCAGGCGAACGAGGGGGCTCTTGGTCCTCTTGGTCATCGAAGATCCGGTTGTTTTGGTGGTTGCGGCCTGCTCCTGCCTTCAAAACAGTTCCATCCATCTTGTGTGGTGATTGGCTGCGCGACGGGTCCCGAGCGCTCTCCTCACCGGTGAAGAGCTCACCAAGATCGCGTGGGATTGGCTTGGCCGACTTGACAGGCTCGTATTTGGGTCCGTTGTAGGTGCGTCCGTCCGCATTGACGTCGCGCTCAGCGAACAAGGTCAGGCTGGCGTGAGGATCACGAGTGACAGAGACGCTGTCTCGTTTGTGGTGGTCTCTGATGACAACCTCGTTAGGATTGCGCACGCCCAATGGTTCCTTCCCAGCGCTTCCTCCTCCCTGAATGCCGGACTTGACGCTGGCGTTGATGGCATCAATCTGAGCCTTGCCGTCGCGAATCGGCCAGTTGCGACCAGTCTTGCCAATGGCCTCTACTTGCTTCAAGAGTGTGCCTTGGTCCCAGTAGAGGCGGATCTGTTGGATCTTGTCGTCCTTGTAGGTAACCACATGCGTCACCGGGAAGGTCACTCCGCGCTCATCCAGCATGTTGGAGTCCATACCTGGCAGGTACGCGCCGCCTCCCATGCGGAATTGGAGGGTGGTGATGGTCTCCAGACAGCAGCCGTTGTCGCCTTCAATTGTGTAGATGACCTTCTCTTCCTTCTTGTCGATTTGCTTGCCTTGAGCTCCTAGATGCTTGAGAATGGCGGTAGGCTCGTTGATCGTGGTAGTCGTGGTGATGTAGTTGATCGATGCATCGCTCGTCAGTACACCGGTGCTGGGCGACTGGAGGAAGTTCAGGTACAAGCCCGACTTGTTGGACATGGCGTTCGGGGTTGTCTCACACGGTTCGAGTGCTGCAGATGGATTGATTGAGTGCCAGGCCGAACAAAGAGATTGCCGACGTGATGGCTGTGGATATGGTGACACCGGGAGTGTTGTTGGCGCAGCGAAGGCAGATCGAAGGTGTACCGTGCTGCACGTTCACGGAGCAGTTGCCGTTGCCCGCGTCTGTTGTTTACTCCTTATCATTTTATGCAGGGTGCCTTCTGGGTTGTCAGGGATGTTTCGAACGGCGGAGCCAATGCGCCTGCCGAAACTCTGGCGACGCCTGCTGTTCTCCACCCAAAGACACACACTGTAGTGTATCTCCAGAGCAACGGGCAACAGTCAGGCTGTGCAGGCACAAGCCGACGTGGCGCATGGGCTCCAGCAACAATCTTCCTTGTGGCGTCGCGAGCTGCGTGGTTCTAACCTGCTGGTCGACAGCTGCAACGCCGTGTCAAACGCGAGACTGCCACGTCGGCACACGCTTTCGCGACCGAACTACTCAAGACAGCACCAGCGTTTCCAGTACTGAATATGCAATCGAATATGCGTATTCGAGAGTGTATTCGAATTGCGGCACAAGACGCCCAAACAAACGGGCTCGAGATGCTTGGGCTGTCGTTCATCCTTCGTGTAGAGTCCGAGCCCTCAAGATGGTCTCCATCAAGCCCATGCCATAGCCAGACTACCTGTTGCGCATAGCCGAAGTCTGCCCAGTCACCTGACTTCTTGACCGAGGTCTGACCAGTCACATGACTTCTTGGCATGTGCAGAATTTTCTTAGCTATATCTTAATGGTACTAGATAGAGATATAGAACAACCGAATAAATAGTTTAAGCGCTCGATAATGTAGTATTACATAAGTAATCTACTACGCTAAGCATAATAGTTATGAGCCCGGATTTTCCGTAGTATTAGAGACTTCCTTAGTAAAAAAAAAACGAGACAACTAAGAAAGCTATCGAATCGATAGTATCAAAATAGCTAGTCTATAAGCCTATAGGTCTATAGTATTAACAATGGCCCTTATAGTAGTAACTCCTCGCCTTAGCGGAAAGCTTATTGTCCTCCGTAGACCCAATGACTAGGACCGCTAGATCGAGTAGACCAAGACTCATCTTACTAGGTATAAGACCTAGATCTATATAGACCTGTATATAGATACTCCTAATAAACCTATTTAACTAGTCTTCATAACTATGGATCGTGATAGGCTTATGCTAGATACTATATACTAGTTAGGGGTCAAGATTAGGAAGGAAATTTATAACACGGAGTAGAGCGAGTTTAATAGGTTTAGGATAGGTCGTAGTAAGACAATTGTATACCTAGTAGAGGTAGTTAATGTCCGCTACTATTTAGACATTACTAATGGTAGACCTAATACAAGAATGCTATCTCTACGACTAATCCTTACTCGCCTAAAGGACAAGCTAGTACCTAATACCTAGTAGTAGAGAACTACTATTAATAGGGACCTATATCGCCTTATCGCTTCGAGATAGGTAAAGGACCTAGAGCAATGGTATAAGGAATGGCTAGACTTGTATAAGACTATACAACGGACAAAGCATAATGAACTAGACAACATAATAGTACACTTCTATACAGTAGTAGCTAATGTAGACGAAACCTATAGTAAAGGACTCTATATAATGTACTAGGCATTATCCAATTCTAACTACTTTTATTAGCTAGTTAGCATAGTACGCGAGTACGCCTATAACATGCCTAGTACTACTAAGCGAGGGTCCTCATTCGGCATTATCTATAAGGTAGACTTAGGTAAAGCCAATACTACCCTTTAGGCTACTAATAATAGCAAGGGGAAGCGCCCTACTAGTAAGCGAGGCAAGTCATATACTAAGCTTACTAGTATTAGAGAAAAGAAGGCCTACGAGAGCCGTAGCAAATGTACTATTGTTAATTATATACTACGTGAGAAGGTTAATAAGAAGGATAAGGACAACAAGTAGCGTAGCAAGATAGCCTTCTTTGAGGCCTACCTACGCAAGAACAAGAAGTTTTACTAGTAGCAAGCTAAGACCTTCAAGGATCCGCTTACTATTAAAATTGAGTAGTAGTATTATAGTAATAGTACTAAGGACGATGCTAGCACTAGCAATGGATCAAGCAAGCTATCGATAGCCTACTTCTTTGACCGCACTACTACCGGACCGCCGCTAACTGCCTATCTAGTTATAGCTATAGCCAAGAAGAAGTAGTCTCTATTTAATACTCTAATATATAACGATGGATCTAACTATTACATTATTAATTACCCTAGCCGCTTTAACTTCTAGCCTCTTATTCTACCGGCTTATTTAACCGTAGTAACTAGTACTAGTTACAACAAGGTTGTCGCTATTAGAATAGTAGTATTCATAGTGAAATCTACTAGTAGTAGGCTACTAGAGATTGAACTAAAGGAGTGCTTGTACATCCCTAACTTCTATACTAATATAGTAAGTAGTACGCTATTCTACAACCGTAGATTTAGGCATTAGGAAGTCGATAATGTCCTATACAACCCATAATACAAACCCCTAGTCAAATTCGTTAGACTAGATAATAGAATGCTATACTTTAATATTACGAGCGAAGTCGACGACATACTACTACCGCACGAATAGCCTATTAACTTAGACAATAAGCCGCGGAAGTATCCCTTCTAACTAGAAGACCTATACCTATTATTATACGTAACCGCACGCCGCTCTACACGCCTACTACTACTAAGGCAGCTTACACTCAAGCGAATACACGAGGTGTTTAGACACCTAGGTATAGAAAGAGCTAAACAACTAGTTAACAAGGTTAATAGGATAAAGCGAGATTATATATAGGACAATGAGGTACCTAGAACACTACTATATCTAGTATGCGTACAAGCAAAGGGTAAGAGGCTCATCTTACGTAGACTAAGGAGGTATAACGTATTAATTCTCACTCCCTATAGACATATTGCTACTAATCTAATAGAGCTAGATCTAGCCTACAATAGTAACAAGTACCTGTTTTATGCATATAACTTGAATACTAGCCTTTACTTTACATAGACAATCACTAATAGAGATGAATTAACCCTACTTAGCTACTAGAACTAGCTAGCAACCTTTGCAAGAAGCATTAGTAGAGACATTATCTATCTATCATTAGATAATAAGAAGTTAGTTAAAGGCCTTCGATTTAGGACATATCTACGTAATAACTATACTACTTAGAGACCAATAGTACTATATACGTCTAAGTAGGATCTAGTAGAGCGAGTAGGTCGTACGATTATTAAGGTTGCAAGGGCACTTATAATATATACTAGATTTCTATACAACCTATAGCTAGAGGCAGTATATATAGTAGCCTTCATTGTTAATAGGTTACCAAGAGTACGATTAACTAACCCTACAATGCGCATACCGTACGAAATCGCTACTAGACACTAGCCTAATATAGTATACGTCTATTAGTTTGGGGCACGAGCCTACCTACTAATCTATAGTACTAAAACTAATAATAATCCTTCTAAGAAGCGTAAGCGGAAGGACATCCTACTAAGGACTATAAAGGTTGCCTTACGTACGCACATTAGACACCTATATAGATATGAAGGATACTCGATCTACCGGATCTAGGTGCCTTTACGCAAGATAGTAATCCGTACGAGAGATGTTGTGTTTAATGAGTCTAAGTTCTATAGCGGATATGATATTGATCTTAGCGTTAATCTAACTAATATAGAGCTAGTAGACTATAGTAATCTCGAAGAAGCACAAGTACCTACCTCTATGTACTAATTCGATGAGCTTCAAGAAGCACATAATACCCCTCTAAATCTAGTACGATTTGGAGCTAAGGGGGTAGATACACTAATAGGACCTAGTTAACTACTAAGTATTAACACTACAAGGCTAGTAGGTAGGCTTATGTTAGAAGGACTACTAAATGAAACACTACTATTACCTATAGAGCTATAGCTCGTAAGGGTAAATAATAGGCCTACTAGAACGAGAACCCCGGAGCCTAAACTATCTAATTACTAGCTACTATTTAGAGAACCTCCGACGTACTAGTAACTAATCTTTCCGGTTAACCCGATTAGTACACTAACACCTCTTAACAATGTGATTGATAGACTAGTTTAACCGAGACCTAAGACCGATACTAGTAGTTACTATAAACCTACTAATCTAGTAGACGCACTAGGACATAATATAGACATAAACTTGCTACGAGTAGAGCTTGCTAAGTCGCTAATGCCGATTGAAGAAGTAGACATTTATCGTTACTTACCAAATATAGGGGGACCGCATTTCAATATTATAGGACTAGGGAAGCGATAGCGATTAGTAGCGATCTACTAGGATAGGTAGCTCGTAGAGCACCTTCTATTATTTGATAGCCTATGCATAGTAGCTAAGCATAAAGCACGACTAATAGCGCTAGCAAACATAGTACTATTAGTAGTGCCAACGGGCATAGCGGATGTAGTACTAGTACTTCTATATACTATAGACAATCCAAGCCTTACTCCGAAAATATTAGACCTTCTAGCTAAGCCTTGTAACTAGCGCCAAGTAATAAAGAGCAAGTATAAAGAGCATTGGATACATGTAGCAAGAGTTGAGTTCAATAAGGCGCTAGATATAGGCACGTTTGAGTAGGTAGACATAGACAACTTAGTAAGCAAGCCTAACCTTCTACCTCTTACCTAGGTATTCAAGTACAAAGGGGATGTAGATAGGCGACTAGTTAAGTTTAAGGCACGAGTCTATACACGAGGCGATCTATAGAAGAACACTTACTTAGACACCTACGTATCTACGCTTACTACTCGAGTATTTAGGGCACTAATATTAATCGTAGTAAAGTTTGACCTAGAAGCTAAGTAGATAGATGCTATCAATGCATTCCTTAATGCTACCTTACCCTACACACTATACCTTAGAGTACCTAATGGCTTTGAGCGTAAAGGGAAGGTACTTAGGCTAATATAGGCACTCTACGGATTATAGGAGTTACTACGGTTATAGTATAACTATTTCACTACTACTCTAGAGAAAATTGGGATAATTCTAGTAGACAATGTAGACTACCTATACATAGATATAGACAAGCACGTATTCATCTTCTTCTATGTAGATAATATTGTGCTACTATACTATTATTAACATAAGTAGAAAGCAATAAACATTAAGTAGCAACTAATAGAAGAATATAAGCTTAATGACCTTAGCAAGCTATCCTAGTTTCTTAGTATCGAAGTCAAACGTAACCGTAGCACTAAGTAGCTCTAGCTATTATAGAAGGCCTATATTAAGAAGATGGGTTAGCGCTATAGCATTAATAGTAGCACTAGTAGAAGAACTAAGGCACTACTTCTAACTAGATATAAGCCTTATGAGAAGCTAACTAACGGTCAAGTGTACCTAAATTTAGCCTCAATTTTGGCCTATCAAAGCCGCATTGGATTACTAAACTTCGTAGCTATGTAGATAAGACCTAACATTGCCAAGGTAGTATTACTACTATCAAAAGCTCTACAGAACCTATAGAAGTATAACATTGTAGCCGCTAAATGGTACATGAAATACCTCCTATAGACTAGGGATCTTTGCCTAGAGTATAATAATAATAGACTAGTAGTTACTACTCATTTAAGCCATTAGCTTCTTGAATTTTACGGTACTTCTAATGTATCCTATAGTGACTACAAGGGCACAAGGCAATCATTAGAAGGCTAGATGTTTAGCCTGTTCAATGGACTAGTCGACTAGAAGGCAGTACGATAGTCTACTATAACTAAATTAACTATAGAAGTAGAGCTACTTGTAGTATTATATATAGGCTTAGAGATAATCTAGTAGAAGCGATTCTTTACTAGCATTAGCCTTATACTAGATTAGAAGCCTATCCTATACTATAACAATATATAGACTATCCGCATTGTTAAGGCTAATACTAGTAAGCTAGACACTAAGCTTAGGCATGTAGATATATACCAATACTAGCTTCGATAGGAACACGAAGTAGGCCGCATTTAATGCGAATACCTAGTAATATAGGATATGCTAGTAGACGGAATAACTAAGATATACGGTCTATAGAACCAATAGAGGTTCATTTAGCAACTTAGGCTAAGTAGACTACCTACTTAGCTACCGAGCTAAGTCGATTGAGCCCTATTCTATCAAATAGCGCTAGAAGAAGTAACTAATACGATAACGAGGGCTAATTAGAGCGTACGGTACTTTCCGCTCTTAACCTTACCTACTACTACCTAGTACAATGGACCCCTACTACTACCTACTCAATATAGGGCGACCTTACTATTGCCTATATTATTACTTTGTAACTCACTTTAGCTAATTAAAAGCCCGCGGAGGTCGTTAGTAATGCTTATAATAGTAAAGTAGTTATGATTAGAGGTAGTATCTCTACTTATACTATAGATCCTAACTAAGCAAATACCTATCTACTAAATGTACACTTACCTAATCCTTTACTTGTCCAATTAGATACTACCTATACGGACCTACTAATAACCGATGGTATACTATAAAAGGCTATAGTTTAGAATTGAACCCGACACTATAGATCCTATTAGTTAGATTAGTAATATGTATTATTTAAGCTTTAACTATAATGAGAAGGCAATAGCATTTTAGAAATAGAAGCGACACATGAAAGTGCACATGTAGTCTAGATTGTGTAACGATATCTACTAGGGTACTCGGGATATAAAACAAGACTCTCTCTTTATATAGTTTAAATTATCTTTTTGCTATTTTAGTAAAAGATGGTATAGGAAAGGGAAAAGATAGATTTCTTTTGTTTTTTTACATAATAAGATGCACTAACCACCTTGCCTAAATAGGAAGGATCCTGTTTGGAAAAGGTAAGGGGGTGTGTTGCGTATAGCCGAAGTCTGCCTAGTTACCTGACTTCTTGACCGAGGTCTGACCAGTCACATGACTTCTTGGCATGTGCAGAATTTTCTCAGCTATATCTTAATGGTACTAGATAGAGATATAGAACAACCGAATGAACAGTTTAAGCGCTCGACAATGCAGTATTACATAAGTGATCCACTGCGCTGAGCGTGATACTACCAATTCACCCATCGCAAGCTATTGCGAGAAGGATTCCGCCCCTCAGGCCCTCGATATCAGATAGAATTCCATGAGCTTTCACATTATTATCATCTCAATCGACGCTGGCTGCTCGATTCTACCATATGGGAGCTTCGATACTGGCCTCATTGACTTCGGTGGCTGAAGTCTAATCCATCTCAGAGCTTGGAAACACAATATTCGCGAGATACTGTATGCCAAAGAAGAAAACTTGATCCCATTCTAGCATACTTTGGACCTCGTCCTCACCTTGCACCAAAACCCACTAGGAGCGGACCGCCCATATGTTTGACTTCAATTCGCTGGATGTCATGGAGAACCAGGATGCTCGGGCGGGTCATCCTACCTGAAGATGCTACATGGTTGAAATCGCATTTCCTACACTTTGAGGAGAAGGATAGAATCTCCGATATTTGAGCAAACTACCAAGTGTTGATTGACATATCACGAGTAAGAAGTCTCAGGACACGTCGAGCCATGGAGTCCACGAATGACCTGGAGAATCTCACGCAGCTGCTGACACCAAAATTCGACGAAAATCTCCACCACCACCTTAGAGGAATCGATCTCGCTCGCATTTCTCGCCTATCGATCGAAAGACTCAAAGAGAACGCACTGCCTGTGATCGGACTTATCGAGTCTGTCAACGGGCCTATATTCGACAGTCATTACAAGCCACTATATCTGGCGAACTTTCATGGAGCTGAACGCGAGCACCCCGATCTGATTGTCAATCGCCTCAACGAGGAGCAGTCACAACGGCGTCCCCACAACTTTCCGTACTGGGTCATTGGAGTCAGGGACAAGTCTGGACAAGCAGCTGCAGCCGCGCAGTTTTCAATCTTCCTTCGAGGATGGCATGCCATTCCATATCTTCAATACATATACGTACGCCCTCAGTCTCGTCGAAAAGACCTGAGCGAAGTCCTTCACACCATGGTTCTGGCTATTGCGCAGGCAGATGCCGCAAAGCGCTCCATAGATACTGCACCGCAAATACCATTCACTTTGTGTGAAACAACGCCCGCCATTCGTGGTTCAAATGCGGAGACAAAAGCTGCGGCCGCCGAGCGGGTACAGGTTCATGCAAAGAGTGGAAGTCAGGCACTGATGGTACGGCGCAAAGAACATTGCAGGATATTGACTGCACATTGCCAGCCTGGATTGGAAACTGGGGAGCCACCTTTGACTTTGATTTGGGTCCTTCGCGCCAATCCTGCATCGCCACTCACAATCGCTAATGAGAATCTTGGGAAAAACATCATTGCTAGCTATTATCAAAGTCTGCGTGACGAAGGCTTTCCTGAAGAGAACATTGCCCTTGCAGAAAGCTTAGTGGAGCACAGGCTGAGCCTGGATCACGAGTTTTGTCTGATTCCACTACATGAGGTCACGGAAGACATGTACATGGACATCGACTGAAGCTGCGAAGCGGACAAAAGCCTACTCTCAGGACCTCCAAACATCATCGCTTTGATCTGAGGAGTTGCGTCCTGTTCGAATTCCAAGCACTTCACTGTCAATTTGAAGAGCGGCAATGCACCGAAGTCCGATCCATTGCTGCAGCCAAGCGACTATCATAATGGCTATGCAGAGTACTATATCTTCGGGTTGCGCACGGGAGCTTTTCCGTTCAGCTGCAAGGTACCGAACGCAAGGCGTAGATCATTAGACTTCAGCTCCGCTCGCTCGCTTTTGTTTTGGGGCCGCATTCATGGCCTGAAGCACTGAACGTCAAAGACTTCTTCCATACGCACGGAAGCCTTGGCATGATCAGCGTACACTCCACCAAGCATCGCGTACAAGATCCTCTCAAGCTCACCGGAAGTATTATCCGCGCGAAAGACCAGTTAATAAAGGCAGTATCGGGAGGATCCATTGGCTAGAGAATGATAAACAAAACTCCAATGCAGATCGGCTTCACGCTGCGTGACCAATTCCATGCTGCAAAGGACAATTTTGCCAAGTCTTTGTAGTTATACGGACTTGCAGCGACCGCCAGACGAAAAGCAACATGCATCACGATGTTTAGCCAGATATAAAGACCAGCGTAGCCTCAAGGAACATCAATGTGCTTTGTAGCTGCATTGCCGATCGTGCTTGTACTTTCTTTCTTGTACGCCGATCTATCGCTGTTGATTATGTTCGGAACCTCTCGTTTGCAAAGAATAGCGAGATCTTACCTCCGTCTAGGAATAAGATTATATAGGAGTTAGGGTTTTCTTTGAGTATATCTGTCTGTAAGTAATGGGTATCAGTAATTTCTTAGAATACAAGAACAAGCCTCGTTTCGCAACGCTTTAGATCAGTAGCCTAAAACTTCTTGCCTTCGGTGAAGGCGTTCATGAAACCAATCATGTAGTCTTTCCCTTTGATCAAGCCGACAGCGAAGCCTGGCATTCCCCAGCCATTGAATGCTGCCACTCCGGTCTTTGGTCCAATCTGCTTCTAGTCAGTCTTCGCCTTCGAATGATTGGTTGCTCCATTCGTACTCACCGGCACAACCTGGGACTCTGCCTCTTTGAAGGCATATTTCTTCTCTGCAGAAGTCCCGAGCTTGGCCTCTCCGAGCAGGTCATGGGCAATGTTAGCGCCAAGAATTGGGATGGTGGCATACATCGCCATGACGCCTCCCTTGTCAACACCAGCCACGTCTCCAGCAGCGTAGACTCGCGCTCCAGCTTTGTCTACCCTCAAAGTGGCGGAATTTGTTGCGACATAGCCCTTGTTGCCTTTCAATTCCTCTGGCAGCCAGTCGGTGTTCGGCGTCACTCCGTAGGCAGGAATGTAGACGTCTGCTGTCATCGATTTGCCATTGTCTAGGAGGACTTCAGTTGTGCCATCAGGCGTGTCATTTGTGCCAGTAGCTTTGACGCCATAGACGACTTCAACTCCAATCTTCTCCAGCAACTTCTGCGCTTTTTGAGCGCGAGACTTGTTGAGGACGGGAAGGAGCTTGTCACTACCGGCGATGAGGGTGATTTTGGCCTTCCCGCCATACTGAGTCGCGATCTCGCCAGCTGTTTCCACGCCGATTGGGCCGCCTCCAGAAATCACAACGTTCTTTGCCGAAGCGAGCTTGGCATTCATGTCCTTGAGAGCTTGCTCGGAAGTCGTATAATTGCCGTGAAAGCCTGTGAGCGGTGTGGGCGTCTTCACACCAGTGGCGATCACGAGTGCATGGTAGTCCAGAGTCTCCGAGCTGCCGTCAGCTTTGCTAATGGTCAGTGTGCGAGCCTGCGTGTTGAGAGCAGTTGCGGTTGCTTGTGTGAAGACGATCGAGTCTTGGAGGTTTGGATATTGCTTGAAACCGTCCTTGATGGGCACGAAGGTCTTCTCGAATGTTAATTCTTTGACTGAGACTATCTGGCGAGGCGCTGCAATGTGCCACCAGAAATGAGTCGATGGGTCGATGAGATGTAACACATATCTCGCGTCCTTGGATTGTTGGAGCTTGGGCAAGATGTGCTTGCAGATGTAGTGAGCAGCTCCGAGACCACCGAATGAGGCTCCGACAACCACGATATTTCGAGTTGCAGACATATCGAGCTGCTATTGGTGTATAGGGAATTGTGCGCGCGAAATTTGCTAGGTAGGGTGTGGGTGGTTTGTGTAGTCGATGACCGTGTCAGATGTAGTACGACTTTTCGTTGATGGTACTCTGATGAGTTCGGTCTGTAACTCTATCCCGCTGTCGATCTGTTTATTTGGGGCTGGTGAGCTTGAGTTGGTATCGCGGCCGAGATTATATACAGCTTCTGGAGCCTAAACGGAAGTGGTCTGACTAACAAACTGGGACACACAATGCAAAATGCAAAGATGAGGCCGATGATGACGGCAGACAATACACTCTACTACTACTACTATGATTACTATTATTGTCGTAGTAAAGGATAAGGGAGTAGCCGGCTCCGACCTCCGAGATTTGCTAGGCTGTCTAGTACATAGGTAGGTTCGTGTTTCTACTAGACTAAAAATTAGTATTATACCGGCTTATCTACGTATAATGTCTATAAGCTTACAACTACGATAATTACTATAGAGGCATTCTAAGGCTCTTATATCTATAGTATATTACGAGATAATAGTACTACTATTCTAAGCGAATCTAGTCTAACTATATCTCTATCCCTTATAGTAGGTAGGATATTATAGTATTCTTAGTAGCTAGGCCTAATCTAATAAGACCTAGCCTATAGATACTACTATAGATATAGTAGTTTTTATAGTAGATATAAGGCTCGAACTTCTATCTATAGTAGAAGTATATCTCTACTAAAAATAGTATTACTTAAAGTCTAGGCTAGGCCTAGAGGCTAGAAATAGTAGTAGTAACTACTCTAATAGTCTAATAGATTTAGTAAAATACCTTACTAGATTATATTATAAAACTAAGTAAGAATTAATAGTTTTACTATTTAGATATAGATTAGTATCTATATATCTAATCTATACTAAAATCTATATTATAGTAGTATCTATATAGAAAAATTTATAATAGTTAGAGAAATAAGAGAGCGATTTCTATATCGATAACCGTTATATAAGATAGTAATAGATATTTGTTATATAAGAGCTAGATTAAGAGCTACCTTTCTATAGTTTATTAGTTTCTTATAGTAATACTATTCTTCTCTTTCTCTTAAGTCCTAAATACCTCTAACTCTTAAGAATTAGATACTTGTAATATTCGCGCGCTTTACGATAGCCTAGTACTAGAAGCTAGGTAAGGTATTAACATTCTACCGCGAGCCTTACTACATTCCGCCTAACGCTAGCTAGGTCTCGCATACATCTTGTTGCCTCGGCGTAGGCTCCGGCTGCCTACGTACTTCTCATACCAGCTCTCACACATCTGACGTCTACGGAAATCAGAAGCCGTTTCTCTCCATTAGTATTACCAAGTAGCAAACATCAAAAGCCATCAAAACAGCCATTATGGAACCCGAGAGATAGCGAGAATATTTCAGCGGATGCTCCGCAATGTCTGATGGCGCTGCTAAGAAGAAAACGAGTTTAGGTAGTCCATCTTTTACCTGCTCCCAGTAACCTAGGCTAAGCTAACGACACCCAGGCTTTCACTTCCTTGCTGGACTCGGCTCTGGATGTGCAAGTGCGGCCTTATTACAACCTGCCGACTTGCTCAAAACCCGTGTACAGCAGTCGCACGCGTCTTCGCTACGAAAAGCTCTTCGCGAGGTTCTCGATGGACCCAATCCGATCCGCCAACTATGGCGCGGCACGACGCCTTCAGTGATTAGAACTGGATTTGGCTCAGCACTTTATTTTGGTATGCTCAACCAGATGAGACAATATGTCTCCAAGATACCTGCAATTCCACTAGCTGGCGAAACGAGCACTTCCAAAGGATCCTCTGTACTTCCGAAGCTTGGAAATGTGGCGAATTTGGCCACAGGTGCGGCTGCTAGAGTCGCGGCAGGATTCATTATGAATCCTGTCACAGTCCTCAAGGTCAGATATGAGAGCACGCACTACTCATACACCAGTCTGGCAGGAGCCGCGAAAGACATCGTGCGAACGGAAGGAGCGAGAGGTTTCTTCGCTGGCTTTGGTGCAACAGCAATTCGCGATGCTCCGTATGCTGGATTGTATGTCTTGATGTACGAGCAGTCCAAGGCTCAACTCGGAAAGATGTCGCACATAGTCGCAGGTCCGAACGGCGAGCCTGCAGTCCGGTCGATGTCAAGCTCTGCCGGCATCAATTTCGTGTCCGGCGTGGTAGCCGCCATGGCTGCAACGACGTTGACGAATCCTTTTGACGCTATCAAAACGAGACTCCAGATCGCGCCTGGAAAATACAGGAATATGCTACAGGCAGCAAAGATGATGCTACAACAGGAAGGAGTGAAAAGCATGTTCTACGGCCTCAGTTTGCGCATAGGTCGCAAAGCCGTTAGTAGCGCATTGACATGGACTGTCTATGAAGAGCTTATTCGAAGGGCGGAGAACGTCTTAGAAGAGAAGGTAGTAATCGTAGCCCGATAAGTAGAGATTGTCGACGTATTTTGCTTCCTTAAACGAGAATCCTTAAACGAGAATCTATTAGCTCTACTCCTTCTATATACTAAATATAATAAAAACTACTTAGATTAATTTCCGAACTCTCCTAATAAGTTTAATACTAAAAAGCTTACTCTTAGATCTCTTTCGTAGTTCTCTTCTTAATAGTCTCTTTTTAAATTAGACTAGAAATATAGTAGTTACTAGTATCTTAATAAGTATATTCTATTTTACTATATATTATTATAAATTCTTATATTACTATACTACTCTATCTATTAAATAAGTAGCTATCTCTATTTATCTTTAAAAATAAAAGCTCTTAGTCTAGGGCCTCTAGTATAAAATCCTTTATCTCCTTCCTATTATATAAGATTCTATCTCTATCTTTTATTTCTAGTTTAGCTTTAGAATATAGAGAGGATCTCTATAGCTTCTTTCTCTTACTAGACTTCTATTTCCTATTTCCTTTCCTTTTTCTTTTCTAGTTTCTTTCTTATAAGAAAGAACTACTCTAAGAGCCCCTTCCTAATTATCTATCTAGTTACCTTATTTAAGTCTCTCTTAGTCTAGGTAATCTCTTACTATAATAATCCTATCTTTTAGAGAAGTTTATTCCTTATTCCTTATTTCTCTAAATAGAGGAATATTATATACTTAGATATCTAAGCTCTATATCTATATATATACTCTAGTATAATAGTAGTAGTATCTTATCTAGAATCCTCCTTCTTATAAGGTATATATTTAGGCTAATATGTTTAGTCCTAATTAGTATTACTATTATACTTTACTTTCTAGATTATTCTTAGTATAGTTCTCTATCTCTTATTTCTTTTTACTAAACTATAGAGAGCTATTAGCGCTATTAGGATACTTGTCTTCTTCTAGCTTAGTTCTTCTACTAAGTATTCTATCTCTAGTATATCTACTATAACTTAGGTATTATTCCTCCCTATTAGATATAGTCCCTAGTTTATCTATAAACTAGTACTATAATCTCTTTCTATCTTATCTTTAGATTCTATATCTAGACTAGATTCCTTTCCCTCCTATATTTCCTTTAGATCTATTTATATCGCTCTTAAATATACTTCGTAACTAGTTTATTATCTATCTTAATAGACTATTAGCTTATTATCTCTTATATATATAGATAGAGAGATAGAATCTATATTTTCCTTTAGAGAACTCCTTCTATAATACTCTTATATATTTCTATTAAAAAATATACCTAACTACTAGACTAAGGCGCGAGCGCCTACGAGTATAGGAGACGTAAATATACCTCTCTATAAACAAAATAGCGATAGTAGTCCTAAGGAAAGATAGAGGAGGAGAGGGATCTAGCCTCTATCCCTAAGCTAGACTAAGGAATAACTAGTACCTAAACTAGGCCCTAAAGGCCTAAAAGACTAGCCTAACTAGCTAAAAACGAACGGCAATATATAAAAGAACCTCTAAACCCTTACTAACGATATCTAAAAGATACTAGATACTTCCTAGGCCCTAGACTTCCTATTCCTCCTCTCTCTCCTCTAGTAGGCCTAGATATAGCTCCTATACTAGCTAAAGAATACTAATACTACTAACGTTCTCTAAACCTATATATAGAACCTCTAAACTACTATAAAAATACCTAAACTAAAAATATAGGTATAGGCTACCTCCTAAGGCTAGCTAGCTATACTAAGTATATAGAGAATCCCTCTAGAAAGTTATATAATTATAGTAAGAGTTAGTTATAAGAAAGAGTAAGAAAAAATAAAGAGCCTTACTAACTAAGAGATACTATAGGGAATTCAAGACCTAGGGATAATCGCTATTAAGAAACTTAAGAGTAGTAATCTAAGAATCTTTATAGTATCTAAATCTACTAAAGATAAGCTAATAAGCGAACTAGAATAGATATAAAAGATATTCCCTAGTACTATAGTAGAGGCCATAATATACTAGATACTAGTCTATAGCTTTAGGGCTATAGGATTTAATCCTAAGGACCTAAGCTACGTCTATAAGATCTAGGAAGAGAATAGAAGACTCTACCTATACCTTAAGATATCCTAGATAGCCTAGCTAAAAAGCTAAAAAGTTATAGAAGGAAAGATATACTTCTCTATTATCCTAAATATATAGAGCCTAGCTTAGGTAAAGGAAATTATATAGAAAAGCCTAGTATCCTAAGGTACTCTCCTTACTATAGAGGAGTTTAACCTAAAGTAGAGACCTATATAACATCTTAAATATAGACAATTTAGGCATATCGTAAAATACTATAGAGCCGAATAGATATATAGAAAATACGTAGGAATATATAGGATAGACGAATATTAAGGAATACTAAGGAAATATAGTAACTACTAAAGTACCTATATAGTATAGTTAGTACTATATAAAGTAAAATAAGTAGTAATAGTAAAAGCGAGAGTATTTAGAGACTAAGTAACTAGGAGCTAGAGCTATCTAACTTACCTAAAAGATCCTAAGAACCTAGAACGATAGATAATAATTAGATCTAAGAGAAAAGCTACTAGAAATATAAACCTAGACCTAGAAACTAAAGATAGGTTAAGAAAACCGCTAGGGAGACTAGTAGGTACGAACTCTACTATCCTAGTAGATAGAGTATAGAATAATAAGATCTCTTCCCTATTCCTCCTAGTTATAGACTAAGAAGGATAGCTAAGCTAGAGCTAGAGTTAGGAAGCTATAGAAGATATATAGGCGTACTAGAATACCTAGGATAAATAGTAGTAAAGGAAAACTTACTATCCTATAGTATAATACTAACTATAGTATAGACAAGATCTAAATAGACGTCCTAGTAGGTTAGTTTAGGTTAGGTTCGGGTTTAAAACCGAACCTAACCTATTTGTCTAGATCTAATCTTAGGGAACCGGAAGTTTATCCGGATTTAAACCTAAAAATTTAATAGGTTAATAGCGAATAATAGAAATATTAGAAAGGCGGAAATTGCGAAATATCGAGATAGAAAATATATTATTATTTATGTATACTACTATTATCGTAGTCCTAAAGGATAAACTAGTTATTTCTTCTATATATACTACTAGTATCGTAGTCCTTAAGGATAGAGTAGTTATTTCTTTCTATAGTATAGTACTAATAGCTATCCTTCCGTTCCTTTATTATATATAACGGTTCTTATATAGATTCTCGCTAACGTCTATATCTCTAATAAAGATACTATAGCCCTTTAGAAGTAAACTTAGTATAATAATATCCTTCTACTAAATAGTAATACGCTTAGTATAGACGGCTAGTAGGTTAATAGCTATCTAGAGTTAGTATATATTAAGGACGTTAGGGAGTAATATATACTATTAGCTAGTAACTAGGATATACTTAACTACCGACTTAGGTAGGGGCCTCGATTAGTATATATAGCCCTCTTCCTACTAGGGAGAGACATTATTAACCTTCGTTTAGTATATATTACTAGTTATATTTTATATGCCTCTACTATAGAGCTCTAATTACTACTATATACCTCTACGACTATTACGATAGTTAGTCCGCCTAGTATAGCTACCTATAGCCTAATAGGTTATACTACCTATAGTCCCTTCCTATACTACCTAGCCCTTAGGTTTATATAGGTTTAGGTTCTACTTATTATTAGAGCTAAAGGTAGGGCTATCTCTTCTCGATCGCATTAGGCGGTTAGGTTAATAGTAGTCCTTAGGTACGGATAACTACGTACAAGTAGGAGGCGATAAACGACCTATAGTACTAGTTACGAAAAGTGTCTTAGGAGGTCTCGATAGAAGCGATAACTAAGAGTAACCTCCTAGATAAGGGTATTACCTTAACTCCGAAAAGCTACAAACCCTAGAGACTATTAAAGCTTAGGACCTAGATAGTCGATTACTTTCTAGAACTCGCTCCGGGTTTAGGGAATCCTCTAAAACCTTACTAGTACTATACGGTAGCGTACTACCTATTCGATACGATACTATTCCGGTCGACTAGTCTTATTCTACTAACCGATCCCGAGGTATAGCGAGGACTAATTATCCGGACTATACTTAGACCTAGCTAAAGTCTATAGTAGGATAGGTACCCGTATCTATATTGTAGTATAAGACGCGTACTACGAATACGAGAGTATTAGGCTATTAAAGAGAAGGGATCCTAGTTAGGCTAGAGGTTACTAAACTCTAATTCGTAGCCTAGCTCGATAGTACTTTAGCCCTTCTACTAAAAGTAGAAGGTATCCCGAAAGAGGAAATAGGGAAAGGAGTTGCCTAGTAACCTCGCTATATTATTCGGTAGTTTATTAGCTCTAAGAATACTCGGTTATAGCTCCTATCTCTAGAGTCTTAGACTTTACTCTAGCCGTAGGACTAGTTAGGGGAAGATTAAGGCTAATAATCCCTAGAGGGATTATTACTACCCGAGCCTATATAAAAACAAGAATACCTATTCTACTAGCGGCATAATAGTATCCCTCGTTTTATACAAAAAGTAAAAATAAAAAAGATTTTATTACTATACAATAATCGTTTAAATAAGTTTAGGTATAGGGCCGAGCCTAGTATTAATATCCTCTAACGAGGAACCCGACCCGATTAACGAATAGATACAACGTTCGCCTACTAAGATAGATAACCCCGCTATAGGGCTAGGTACTACTAGGCCTAGTACTACTAGACTAGGCGTTAGTTAAGTACTAGAACCTAGTCCGGATATAGATTTTAATAGCGCTATATTTACTACCTTTAAGACGCTATAGTAGTAGATAATAGAGTAGTAGAAGGAGTTTACTCGTATTAATAGGCGCTACCTACTAGAGCCTAGTAGTAACTCTAACCCTTAGTTTAAAGGATATAACGCTACCGCCTATGTCGAACGATATAAGGATAACCTTATTAAGTATAAGCTAAACGACCGTTCTAACGCTAAGAAGATCCGTATATTTATACGAACGATAGATACTAAGTTACATACTACGCTTAGGAGTCTCGAAGGCTACCCTAACAAGGCCGACAAGTTGGACGCTAACTAAGAGAAGTTTAAGAAGTCCTTCTTATAGGAGTACTATAAGAACGATAGCTATAGGGTTAAAGGTAGTCGTCCGTAGCTTAAGACCCTATATGCCTAACCGCGTACGGAAGATAATAACTTAAAGGAGTATATTCGCGAATTCGTTAAAGCTATAGATACTATTTCTAAGAAAGACCTCGAGAACTCTTAGTAGACTTAACTACTCCTAAAGGGCCTTCTAGGCCCGATATCTTAGCGTATCTTCTAAAGGTATAAGCTTACTAATAACGACCCTAATACCTTCCGTAATTTTAAGAGGATCTTAGAGTATATTAAGTAGGATATTAATAGCTCTACCGACTATAGGAAGTTTATCGTTAGCGAGGAAAAGAGAGATATCGATTTAGTCTATCTCGCTTCTAAGCCTACTATTCCTATCCTAAGGTTCCTACTAGAGTCTTAATTAGCCCCTCTACTAGTTACAAAGATAGTAGTAGTTACTCTACTAAGCTAGGAGGACGAGCAATTTAACTAGTTTATCGATAAGTTTCGTATCCTTAGTATTAATAAGCTAAAGATATTAGTTACTACTACTAATAAGCTTAGTATAACTTAGAAAGTATCGGATACTATCGGAGATACTAACTACATCTATCCCGACGCGCCTATAGTAGATATCTTTACTAATTAGAGGACTAGGAGTACGAGGAAGATATATCCCGATCTTAATAGTAAGTATTAGATATATAGTAGTATTAACTATATATAGAACGACTATTCGGTATAGAAGGAGCTTATAGATAGGGACTTTATAAACAAACAAAACGGTAAGACGTACTATAGTAAGACTAGTAAGTAGATACTATACTAATAGGACCTCTATACTCCGAAGCTAGCTATTATCCTACTACTACTAGAAGCTAGGTATAGGCTAATCTATTAGGAGGTCCTAGGTAATAGTACCTTCGTAGCTATCGCTAAGCGCGAAGGCAAGAGGGTTAGGAAACTTATAAACGAAGAACGTACTAAGGACGAATCTATCCCTACTATAGTAGTTAAAGCGGTAGCCGTAATCTAGAACGACTAGCTAATCGTAGAAATGTACGGCCTCTAAGAGGACGGGGAAGACGATAATATAGATCCGATTACTATAATACCTACTATAACGAAGTCGTAGACTAAGAACCCTTCGCGACCTAGTATAGCCCCTATAGGTATACCTAGTCGGAAGGCTATAGATAAGGTTAAGGAATAGCGGGAGATAGTTACTAAGACTAAGAGTCTTATTATCGCTTAGTAGAGGGCTTAACGATAAGTTAGTACTACGCCTAGTACTTCGACCGAGTCTCCTAACGAGAGCGCTATATCTACTACGCTAGATTAGTAAGTTATTAAGTCTTAGGAGATCGAAATAACGGAGGGTAGTACGAACGACTCGTCTCCTAGCCTAGCTAACCTACCCGTTTATAATAGGAAGAGGGATACTAATCCGAAGTTATTCTACTTCGATAATTATATTAAAAAGTATAGTATAGGAGATACGACTAGGATATAGAATATCTTCTAGACTTCTTAGTTTCTTAATCTTTAATCTAGCGTATCTATAGGCGATCTCCTAGCCTATAGGATTCCTACTAATCTCTTCTAGAAGCGAGTACCTAATAATTTAGAGTTTATACGCGATCTAGTAGCCTTCTAAAAGGATAAAGGTAAGGCGACGTATATCGACGTCTATAGCTTAGAATACCTTCTATACTTCTAGGAGTTACTAGTAGATAGAGCGACGGATACCGATAACGTACCTAGCTCGATAGGCGCCTACGTAGTATAGTTTACTAGTATATAGGTTAGATATACTCTACCGGCCGATATTAAGGACCTATATAGTAGACCTATAGAGGTCGACCTATCTATAGTAACTCGCGAATTTGCGGTTATACTAAGTATCTATATCGATATTAAGATTAGTAACTATAGTATTCCGGTCCGTACTATAATTAATAATAGCTCTAAGTCCCTTATTATACCCTTAGTCCTCGCTTAGTAGCTTCGCTTACTAATTAATAAGGAGGTAGTTTTAGGTATAAGAGGCGTTAATAGGATAGTTACCTTTATAGGGGCTTATTATAATATTATAGTAGACGCCTTTACGTTCTAGATAGCGACTAACCTAGAGATACCTATTCTTCTCGGACGACCCTAGTCTCGTATAGTACGCGGTATCTAGTAGAACTATAATAATGGATTATAGGAAGGTACTATTACCGACTAGAAAGGGAATAAGATCGTTTTTACTAGCTATATTAGTAATCAAGGTTACAAGTCCTATAAGGAGATTATCGCTACTACTTAGAGACGTAGGGAACGCCTTACTAGCCTAGATCGAGAGGGAAAAGCTCTAGCGCTACTATAGGACCGTTAGTTTACGCCCTATATACCTATAGTCTATACTAATCGAGTTCGTTCTAGTTAGAGGGAAAGGGATACTAAATAGATTAGCGATACTAAATAGATTAGTACTAAATAGATTAGCTTAATTAGCGATACTAAATAGATTAGTACTAAATAGATTAGCTTCCTACTAATTAAGTACCTTAGGACCTACTAGACGAACTACTAGGCAATAATAGTAACTTAGGAAATAGCGACTTAGAAAACGATAACTTAGAAATCGAGGTCTTTCGGACTATATACTAAGACTCGGAAGCTTCCTATAGCTAATCGGAAGTATCCGCTAATAATCCCTCTAGGGATTATTATAGTAATATGTTTAGCGGTATTCTAGGAAGGGACTACGAGCTATATATCGAGCGCCTCGACGATAGAGACGATACGTCGGAAGAGGTATATACTCTATTCTATTATACTAACCTTCGAAGCGGATATCGGAGGGAGTAGTTACCTCTACCTACTTAGTCCTTAGTAGACGTTTATACCCTATATAAGCGGGTAGCTAACAAGGTTAAACCGGTTAAAGGTAGTATATATATAATAGATAGATCTAGTCCTAGTAGTAACCCGAACTAGAGATAGGACTACCTAGACCGAGAAGTAGCTCTTCTACTAGGAATAGGGCCCTATAACTAGAAATATATTATAAAGAAGTTCTCTACGATTAAGCGGAGGACGAGGCTAATAGTAGAGCGGCTTACTAATATTCGTACCGGTCTAGAGCTTACGCTAATAGAGAGGTACCTCCTAGAGGAGCTACTATATAATAGGGAGGCGGTACTAGTATACGACTTTACGTACCTTAGCTATATTAATCCTAAGATCGTACTACTATAGAAAATTAGGACTATTCTATATAAGCTATAGGAGTACCCTTCCTTTAGGATTAATCCGAGTCTACGCCCGATCGTAGAAGATATAGTCCGTAAGCGTATATAAGTAGGCATACTAGAACCTTTATATACTTCGTACCGTAATCTATACTTCCTAGTAGGCAAGAAGTAGGTCCCTAGGAAGGACAAAGAGTATCGCCTAATTAATACTACTACAAAGTTTAATACTATAACGATTAGGGACGCTAACCTATCGCCCGATATAGATAGTTTCTCGGAAGCCTTTAGGAACTATATCGTTGCCTCGCTAATAGACATTTTTTCGGAATATAACTAGATCCTATTAGATAAAGGTAGTAGGGATATTACGAGCTTCGATACGCTACTAGGACTCTTGCGGTAGACGACTCTTCTATAGGGAGCTACTAACTCCGTTACCTAGTTCGTTCGATCTATTACTTAGGTACTATATACCTATATCTCGTATATCGCTATACCGTTTCTAGACGACATAGGCGTTAAAGGACCTAAGACGAGATATAGGAATAAAGAAGTAGAGCCTAGTATCTAACGCTTTATCTAGGAGTATATTAAGAACCTAGACTAGGTTCTATACGACCTAGAACGAGTATATCTAACGATCTATAGCTCTAAGCTTTAGCTCCTCTATTAGAAGGTTAATATTATTAGCTACATTACTAATACGAATAGTAGGCATCTAGATACTACTCGTATAAGGAAGATAGCGGACTAGGCGACTCCGACCTATTAGAAGGAAGTTTAGATCTAGATTAGGATAGTAACCTACTTTAGGATCTAGGTCGAGGATTTCTTAATTATTTATAAGCTACTCTTTACCCTCCTCTAGAAGGATACCGAGTTCCGGTAGGACGAAGAGTATTAGTAAGCTAAGGAAAGGATTACGTAGATATTAATTACGGCCCCGGCCCTTATATCTATTAACTATACGGAAGGCGTAGGGACTATCGTAGTCGCTATCGATTCTAGTAGGAAAGGTTATAGTAAGGTACTAATATAGTACGATAGGGAAGAGCTATCTATACGGTATCCTATATAATATAAATCTAGTTTATAGAACCCTATAGAGGCGCGATACGATATAGGTAAGAGAGAGTACCTAGGGGTCTATAAAGCGCTTAAGAAGTTCTACCTATAGCTCTTCGGTATCTACTTCTAGCTTAAGGTAGATACGAATACTTTAGTCTACTAGCTTAATCGAGTAGCTTCTAACTTACCGAATTTAGCTATAGCTAGGTAGATAGCGTAGATCTATCTCTTTAACTTTAACGCTATCTATATTTATAGAAAGCGATATTCTACTATAGATGCCTTGTCTTGCAAGCCGATTACGGAGGAGGATATAGTAGAGATATAGGAGGAGGAGGACGTCGATACTATAATAGACTATACGTTCTTTTCGATCTTCTATATTAATACTTACCTAGTAATCGAGGTAGAAGATACTATAGCTATAGGTATAGACGAGGAACAAGGAGCCGAGGGCGTCGAACGAGCTAATATACTTAATAGGGAATACTCTAACGACTTCTACTATATCGCCTACTTCCTTACTTATAGTAGAAGAGCGCTAGGGATCTCTAAAAGCTAGTATCGTCGTATTATTAAGTAAGTACGATAGTTCGTAGTTAAAGATAGGTATCTATAGCGATAGTCTATTGTTAACGCCCCTCTATAGAGAGTTATCGATAATATAGAAGCTAGATAGGAGATCCTATATATACTTTATAAGGAGAACGGTTACCGAGCGGCTAAGGGAACTTTTAATCTATTAAGAAGGCGGTATTAGTAGGATAGAGTCTAGGCTAACGTTTCTAGGTACTATAAAGGCTATCCCGAATATGCGTTCTATAATAGTTACTACTAGGCTAGTAAACTTTATATATCTACTTAGTAGTTAGTCGGGGAACGCTAGTATATAGACGCGGTTTATATTAATAGTAGTAATAGTATACTAGTAGCTCGAGAGGCGTTATCTCGATAGCTAGAAGTATAGTACTTCTATTTGTCCTCGAAAAAGATTACTATAACGTATATAGCTAAGTTCCTATAGAAGGACATCTTTTATAAATAGGATACCCTAGCCGAGATAATACTTAATAACGCTTCGACCAACTTTACTAAGGAGGTCTAAGCGCTAATCGTTAGCTATAGAGCTAAGATAGTTAAGATCTTACTATACTATCCTAAGTCGAATACTATAGTCGAAGTTAGATATAAAGCCCTTCTTAATACTATCGCTAAGCTTATAAATAGAGGGGATAGGCGGATACCGATTACTAACTATATATCCGCTATCCTATAGGCCGACCGTACTACTACTATTAGGACAACTAGCCTTATACCTATAGAAGTTATAATAGGGTAAGAAGTAGTCCTACCTATTGAACTTACCTATCGTACCTATAGTATCTTCGATTAGGGATTAGTTAGGAACTATTCTAACCTTTTATACTTATACGCTAAGGCTCTCGAAGAGATAATAAGTACTATAGAGGAAGGCCTTACTCGCTAAAGGCGCCTCTAGGAGGAGATAAAGTAATACTTCGACGATACTTAAGGTATAGACTACGCCCCCTTTAGGGAAGGGGATCTCGTACTAGTCTTCCGGTTAGAGCTAAAGACGAGCTTCTTATATAAACTTACTTTCTACTAGAAGGGACTATATCGCGTTTAGGAAGTACTCTATAAGGGCGCTACTTACCGACTTTAGGAGCTAGATAGCTCTATACTAAAGTAGACGTAGCTAAGGGCTAACCTAAAGAAGATAGACTTTATAAGGGAACCTACTATATCTCCCTAAATCGATAAGGAAGTATTAGCGGGAATAGAGAATATCGCTAGAGACCTCGACCCGTTCTACGAAGATCCGAATATCGTTCTAAACGCTAAGCTACTAGAGGATTTTATATATCTATAAATAAGGCTTAGTAAGCTATTACTAATAACTTAAGAAGAAAGGGACGGATATATACAAGTTAGCTTCGTACGATTTAGCCTATAGTCGGAGTTAAAATCGGAGTTAGAATCGGAATTAGAATCGGAATTAGAAACGGAGATCGATACTAATAATAGGTCTTAACTAGACTAGATATAGGAGCTAGACTACGAGTCTAACGACAGAGAGCTAGACGATAGGTAGTTTACTAACGAAGATCCTAAAGTCCTAGAAGCGCTAACTAGTAGGTAAGGCAACTTGTAATTAGATAGTTAACGTTTCCTATATTTGTTTATTTAATTATTTTATCTAATCTTCCTTTCTACGATAGTATCGTACTAGCTACGTATATTTCCTTTATACTTGCCTTGTTTTTAGAGTTTACCTTTAGGATTTCGACTTGTAATAATCCCTAGGGGAATAATTAGTAGGAGCTATTAGCTACTAAGCTATTTCTTAGCTAAGGTTCTACGATATATTAGCTCTACGCGTACTATCGGTAGTAGCTAAGCGAGATATATAGAAAGGGAGGCGCCTACGAAGCCTTACTAACTAGAGAATCGGTCGCTTATTAGAAACCGATACTAGCGCTTAAGGATAGCTACGCTAATTAGGGAACTACCTCCCTATCTATAAGTAGTAGGAAGGAAGGAATATCTAGAAAAACTAGGTTACGAGTAGCCTATATAGGAGGGGAACGGACTACTTTTATATAAGGATCTATTAGGTAATCGATCGGAAGGGAATCTTACGATCTAATAACTTCTAGGAAAGTTATTAGCGAAAACTTACTAGGACGTTCCCTAGAAAGCTAGGTCGTAAGGCAACTAATAGCGATATACTAACTTAGTCTACTATTAGATAGGTAGGTAGTAGGAGTAGAGCTATAGCTAGGAATATATATAGAGCGCCGAGAAAGTAAAACTTTACTTCCTAAGGTTTCGGAATAGGCCGCCCGTATGCCTATATATATATAACTATTTAAATATAAATTTACTCGAACCTTCGAGTAATTACCTATATATACGCGCCTATAGTTATAAGTAAATATCTACCTATAGTCTTTATTCTAAAGCCCTTATTAATAGGTATCTATACCTACCTATCTATTCTTCCCTCTAACTAACTAAGCTTCCGATATAGCTAAAGAATAGTAACTCGTTCCTACTAACCTAGCTCCCTCTACTTCTTCTTTAACCGCCTATCGGTTTAGTTAGCCTACTACTATTATCTAGCTAGGCTAGAGCGCTACTTCGCTTAGAATCTTTATAGTTCTAGAAAATAGCGAGCTCGCTTAGGTTACTAACCTTACTAACGCCTTTAAGATTATCGTAGGTATTACTAACCGCTAGGCAAAGATCGAGGCAACTCGGTAGCTACTTACTATCCTTAATAGGGCTAGCGAGAGCCTATTAGTTACTATTGCCGCTAGTATAATAGATCTATACTACGAGATAGGCGGTACTATCGATTTTAAGAATCTAGTTCTCGAGGATAAGGAGCTCTCTAAGGCCTATCTATTACTCGCTATTATCGAGGAATAGGGTATTAATATCCGCTACCGACTTAACTATCTAACTATAATCCTCGAGTATTAGGATAGTCCGATAGCGCTCCTATAGAGCCTAGTTAACTTTGCCTATAATAGCGTAGAGCGAGCTAAGAACGTTACTACCTTCGTTAATAAGAATAAGAACTATCGATAAGGTACTAAGCTCGTTAGTAAGATAATAATCTACCGAGTTATGTCTACTCCTAAGAAGACCGGTCGGTAGAACCTAAGCCTTACGTTTACTAATAGCGACTTCGACTCGAAGTATTATAAGAAGTATAAGAAGGAGATCGCTACTATTAACCTAGGTAGCTAGGAGGTAGTATAGCTACTAGCTAATAAGGAGTACCGTATTAGTAGTTCTAGGTTTATTATAGAGGAACCGGCTCGTATTATACTAATTATTACTCTATCTTAGCGCTAGGTAATCTATTATTAGGCTAAGGCGTAGAAGGTAGTAGACGAGGTAGCTATCCGAGAGCTCGCTACCTAAGAGAATACTAGGCCGCGTTGTACTACCGCTTAATAGACTCGCCTATAGTAAGAGTAAGCTACTAAGATAGCTAAGCTACGCTAGTAAGAGGAGGAATATAGGTAAGAGGCGTTACGCCTCGAGGCTATAGCGGCTAAGGAAGATACTAAGTCGGCTAGTAGTAATAGTAGAGGTAAAGAGATAGATTTTAAGGTAGAGATTAAGGACGTCTATACCGACTATATAGATAGCTAGTTTAGTTAGTTTATAGCTAAGCTAGATACTATAAGCGTTAAGGAAAAGGATATTAGCTCTTTTACTATAGTCTACGACCTAGCTCGATAGTTTAAGGATCTATACGATCCTAACGAGCTAGAAGATATCTACGCTAAGTACCTTAAGATCTACGCGAAGTTCTATAGTCTCTACCTAATTAACGCGAAAGATAACCTTACTAATCGGCTCTTCCTACTTAGTAAGAACGGTAATACGAAGGAGGAGTTTAAGGCCTTTCGTAGTTCTAGTAAGGCTTACTACTTCGCTAGTACCCTAGTTACTACTATACTAGTAGTACGTCTCGGCTTATATACCTTTACGCTAGTTTAGTCTAACGTACCGGTATACTAGACTAGTTTCTATAAGTAGTCGCTTAGGCCTTTAGATAGCCGGAAGTTATAGTAGTAATAACCGAGCAAGGTAGTATAGCGGTTAATAATATCCTTAACTAGGCTAAGAACCTAAAGGGTAAGGTGTATAGTCTTATAGAGGAGATAGTCGTAGAGGTTATAATATATTACTAGTATCTCTATAGCTATCCGCTAGAGAAGTAGACTAGTATTAACCTACTATAGATCTATAGTATTAGTAACTAGCTAGTCCGATAGAACCTACCGTTATAGCTCCTTATAGTCGCCCTTCGACCTAATTACGCGTACGAGCTTATCTCTATACTAAAGTCTACTAAGTTCTATTACGAGTACGATATACCTAAGAAGAGTAACTTGCCTCTAGTAGAGACAATACGCTTAAATAGTAACGTTCTAGAGCTAATCGAAGGTATCGGCGCTAATCGAATCCGTATATCGGTCTCCTTCGAAGTAGAGGATAAGCTTACCTACTCTTAAGGTATCGACTATATATATAATCCGGGAGATATATTCTAATAAAGAGAAAAATGGTAGCGAACAATTAGAGACGAATGGAAAACAGTTAGGAAGGGGGGGAGGACGAATGGAAAGCACTATATACTAGGGTAGAGGAGGTACTAAAGGCAGAAGATAGGAAAACCCCTAAGAGGGCATATAAGATAATAATCTTAGAGCTCCTTGGAGGACTAAAAGCAATCCACAACTAGGCAAGCTACATGATTACGAAGGTAGCTAATATAGCCGTAGTAAAGATTATAAAGAAACAATAAGAGATAAGCCTAAACTACCGCACCTAGGTAGTAGTAGCTAGTTAGGAGGCGCCAAAACCCCCGAGGACAGTAGTTAGAGTCCATATTACGGACCTATAGGAGTAAAAGGAAATCTAAGGACTCTTAGGGAAAGAGATAGTAGAAAGAATCGCAGTTAAGGAGGTTATTAGGGCTAGGAATAAAGGGAAGGGGGTAATTAAGCTATTTATAGCCTAGGAGTAGGACAAAAAGAAACTAGAAACACAAAAAGAATAGACAACTAAGATAGGGAAAACTGCAAAGGTCTCCTAATAGTAGTTTATAATTATAGCCTATAGTATAATAAGGAGCTTTAAGGAAGAATAGGATATCGGAAACCTATAGAGACAAAACCAAGCTACATGCCTAGGCCTAAAGATCATAAAGGTAGCATAGATTAAAAGGAAAATCGAGGAGACTAAGAAGCAGTCCTCCCTAATCATCTAGGTAAGGAGTGTAGAGCAAGCTAACATAGTACTAGACTAAGGGCTATTCTAGGACTTTGAAAGATTAGAAATAGAGGTACATAGAAGCAACTATAGGATAATGTAGTGCTTTAAATGTTAGTACTATAGACACTTAGTAGCTAAGTGTACAAAGACAACCAACACCTACTCCTATTGTATAGGGGACTACTAGGTTAAAGAATGTAAAGCACACAAAGGGGAAGCAAGATGCGCATGCTATACTAAAAGACACCCCTCTTAGGCAAAGGAATGCCTAGTAAGAATGTAGGTAGCTAGGAAGGTAAAGGAAGCTAGAGTCAACATACTAACAAGATATATAATAAGCTAGGGTAGCTAGGCGTAGAAGTAACCTAGCTAGGTACTACAAAAGAGGTTAAGACAAGAGGATGGGTTTACATTTAGGGCCTTACTAGTACTAGAGAGCTACTAGCAACTAGGGAGACTAAGATACCTTAATATCGTAGGAAAGGAAGCAAGGTAGAAGAAACTTAGTCAAATGCTAGTTCAAAGGGAGGAAAGGCTAAAGGAAAACCTATAGGAAAACGATATAGATGAAACCTAATAAATAGTGCAATAGTACTAAACATTATATAGTATAATGTTAACAAGAGTAAAGATAAGGTATAGAGGAGCTTCCTTTAAGTACTAAACCTAAAAGAATATTACATTATTGCAATCTAGGAGCCCTAGCTTAACCTATATACAAAAAGACTAGCAACTGTTAAAGACCTAAGATACTACCCAATTATCTATAACTAGGGAGCCCTAAGGACATGCATCTACATTAGCAAGGAGATAGCTATAGAAACCTAGTAGGCTATACTATAAGAGGATAGGGACCTAACATTAGTTTAAGTAGAAACATCCTAAGGTACACTCTAAGTCTACTACATATACAACCTACTACTAGACTCAAGGAGTAGCATCTAACTAAAAACCCTAGAAAGAATACCTAGAGTTATCTAGGGGAATACCTACTAAGTCCTGCTTAGAGATTTCAACCTCTACTACCCCCTCTAGGGCTTAGACTTTACCCTAGCTCATTACTTCCTAGTAGGAAGGCTAATCGATATGTTAGAGAGGGAAGGAAT
>LFZO01000464.1:0-33175 GCA_001578225.1 Pseudocercospora musae
AAGGTACTAGGAGAAGACAAGATCTACAATAAACTTCTAAAAGTATATAAGAAGGAGCTAGCCCTAGTACTAGCCAATATCTTTACATAAAGCCTAGTATTAGGACACTACCTAAGACTATTTAGGAAATCCCTAATAGTAGTACTAAGGAAGCCCTAGAAGGAGGACTACATATAGCTCAAAGCCTATAGACTAATAGCCCTACTCAATACAATAGGCAAGGTACTAGAGAAGATCGTTACTAAAAGGCTAACAACCTTTATTAAGGAAAGGAACGTCCTTCCTAAAGGCTAAATAGGAGGAAGAAAGAAAAGGTTAATACTAACAGCTATAGAACTAATCATAGAACAGATTAAGCATATCTAGTACTATGGTTAAAACTAGGTAGCAACCCTCCTCTCCCTTAACATCTTAGGAGCCTTTAACAATATCTCCTATAAAAGGCTCCTATACATACTCAAGTAGAAAGCTATACCAAACTAGATAGTCTAATTCATCTAGTCCTTCCTATAGGAAAGATCAATATAGCTTATTCTAGGCAAATTCAAATTAGACCTAATGCTAACCGAAAAGGGAATCCCCTAAGGATTAATACTCTCCCTAATCCTCTTCCTTATCTTTATAGTAGACCTACTCCTACTTCTAGAATTAAACAACATATTAGCATTAGGGTTTGTAGATAATACAAACATCCTAGCCTAGTCTAAGACAATAGAAACTAACTGCAAGATCCTAGAAGAGAAGTACTAAGAGTATAAAAAATAGGTAAGAAGGTATAGAGCAAAATTTGCCCTAGAAAAGTACTAGCTTATCTATTTTAGCAAGGCTAAATTAGCCTACAACATAAAGCAATCAATTACTATCTAAGGCTTTAAAACCTAACCATTAGTAGAACTTAGGGTACTAGGGATCTAGCTAGACCTAAAACTAAATTAGGGACTATAAGTAAAGAAGGCAAAGTAGAGGGCAGATACTAACATACAATCCATTAATAGGCTTATAGCCTCTATATAAGGGGCTATATTCGAGAAAGCTAAAGTCATATACAAAGCAATTGTTAAGCTAGCAATGCTATATAGAGCATAGATATGGATAGCCTAGGGGAAAACACTAAAGAGGATTAAGTAGCCAATTAGTAGATCCTAAACCTAAAGCCTAAAGAAAATCCTAGGAGTATACAAAACTATACTAACAAGGATAGTAGAAATGGAGTTAGGGATCCTACTAGTTAAACAATACCTTAAGGGACTAAGGCACTAATATATAGCAAAGACAATAGAATACCTAGCCTAATAGACTATCTAAAAGGCACTAGACAAGATAAAAGCCTAGTACATTAGGACTAGGAGGCTAGATAGACTACAAATAACTCCCTAGAAAGCTAAGGACCTAGAGCAATATAGAGTCCTAATAAGAGAAATGCTAGAGAAGGAGCTTCGAAGACTAAACATAAGGCTAAAGGAAGACAAGCTAAGGGAAAAGAAACAAAGCCTAGCAGAATCAATTACTAGACACCTATAGGAGTAGGAATAGAACAAAACACAAGTTAGACTAGGGACCCCAAAGGCACTAATCAAATTTAGTTAATACAACTACTAGCTCTACAAGGACCTAAATAGGGCCGAAGCAAGCCTAGCTATCTAAATTAGATCTAAACACATTAGACTTAGATCTTACTTGTTTAGAAGAAACGTCCTAGGAATCGAAAGCAGAGCTTACCAATGTGGCTACTAATCTTAGAACCCTAAGTATATACTACTAGTCTGCCCCTAATGGTTAGAAGGCAGAAGTAATTAGAGACTAAAAGCAATGGAAAGGGAATATAATAAGCTAATCTAAAGCAAAGAAGACCTAAAGAGGATAGTAAGGTAGATTATTAAATAGGGATTCGTGCAACAGTTCGCACTAGTAAGGGAAACTAAGGAGTAGATAAGAAGGAGGGAAGAAGAGGGGGAAAGGAGGGTAGGGTAGTAGGCAAGGTAGTTAGAGGGTAATAACCATAATACTAGTACACCCTAGAGGAAGGAAAGTAGAGAAACGAGGAAGAACAACACTTGTAAATAGGACAGGAGGGAGGTTTTTACCAACTAAGTTGGTTTCCTACCCAAAACAATATATAGAAACAGACCTGCATAGGCCGAAAGGCACTACAATAGGCAAATGAAATATCTATCTATCTATATATTGTCCGCTACTCTTACTATTATCGAGCTTTATTACGTTATTTTTACTTATTACTTATTAGATTTTTAACGTATATTCTCTAACTATAGCTAGCTATACTACTAGCTATAGATTTAGTTTTACTTATTATTTCGATATTATATCGAAATTTGCCTAGTTATATATATTCTATTCTCTACTCTTACTATTATCGAGCTTTATTACGTTATTTTTAGTTATTACTTATTAGATTTTTTAATATATACTCTCTAACTATAGCTAGCTCTACTACTAGCTATAGATTTAGCTTTACTTATTACTTTAGAATTATATTGAATCTAGCCTAGTTACGTATATAATATCTTCTACTCTTTCTATTATCGAGTAGTCTTACTATTATCGAGGTTTTATTACGTTACTTTCTATTATTTTCTACTTACTTTCCTAGAAATAGTAGTAACGACGTTTTTATTATACTAATCTATAATATAATCGCGTATAATAGTAACTTTCTTTAATTTAGTATTTATATTATATATCGCCTATTCTTCGCCTATATCGTACTTCTATACCTTTAGTTATATACTTATTATATCTAGAATAGCTAGAAAGTCTATCGCTAGCGCTACTATAAAGAAGAAAGGCACTACTCGCGTCCTTTATAGCGTCTACGCTACTACGTACAAGATCTAGAAAAGTACTACCTTTAAGCCTAGTAAGCTAAATAAGAAGGTAACTATAGGTATAGGTCACAGACGCCTAGGTAGTAAGTTCTACTTCTTATATAGCTAGCTATATAGCTAGCCGTAACTAATTATCTTTTAGAAAACGTATTGTAGTATATTAAGACTATATAAATATCTAGTAATCTTATAATCGCGTAAGCGCTATTTTAAAGACTAGTTAAATAGTTAATCTATAATACTAGTATTATAGGCGCTACTAAGTTCTACTAGTACAATACTATTAAGGCTTTATATAAGGCCTCTAAAGTATACCTTATAACCTTTTTCGAGTATATATTACTTCCTAACTTCCTTAATATATACTAACTTTAGATAGCTATTAACCTACTAGCTATTTATACTAAGTATATTACTATTTAGTAGAAGGACATTATTATACTAAGTTTACTTCTAAAGCCCTATAGTATCTTTATTAGAGATATAGACGTTAGCGAGAATCTATATAAGAACTATTATAAGTAATAAAGAACTAGAAGGATAGCTATTAGCGCTATACTATAGAAAGAAATAACTACTCTATCCTTAAGGACTATAATACTAGTAGTATATATAGAAGAAATAACTACTTTGTCCTTTAGAACTATAATAATAGTAGTATATATAAATAATAATATTCTCTATCTCGATATTTCGTAATTTCTACCTTTCTATTTTTTACTATAAACCTATTTAATTTTTATAGATAAATATAGATAAACTTCTAGTTTCCTAAACTTAGATCTAGATAATTAGATTAGGTTTAGGGTTTAACCGAAACCTAATCTAACCTAACCTACTAGGACGTCTATATATATACTTACTTTCCTTCTTAGATACTATATAGCTATAACCTATATAGGCTAGAGGATACTAGAGTAGGGAAATAAACTATCTATCTATCTATATATTTATAAAGAAAATTTAATATTTTAAAGTAGCCTATAATAGAATAGATAATATAAGATACTTTTTTTTAAATTTTTAGATAGTATATTATTATTGTCTAGTAGCTATCTAGCCGTTTCGGAAGCTAGATTATATAATAGTATAAAACGCTAAGTTGTATCTACTAGATCTACTAGATACTTCCTTAGACCTCTAGCTATATAAAGCGCTTGTAAAAAAAATGTCCAACTCCTAGGCTAAGGCGCTAACGCCTACGAGCGTAGGAGACACGAATACACCACTCCAGAAACGATACCGCGACGGTAGACCCGAGGAAAGGTAGAGGGAGGGAGGGATCTAGCCTCTACCCCAAAGCCGGACTAAAGGCTAACTAATACCTAAATCGGGCCCTAAAGGCCCGAAAGAATAGCCTAACTAGCTAAAAACGAACAGAAACATCTAAAAGAACCTACAAACCCTAACAGACGATATCTAAAAGGCACTGGATACTCCCTAGGCCCTAGACTTCCTCTCCCTCCTCTCCCTCCTCTAGTAGGCCTAGACCTAGCTCCTATACTAACTAAAAGACGCCGATACTACAAACACCCTCTAAACCTATCTATAGAACCTCTAAACCAATACGAAAACACCCGAACCAAGAACATAGGCATAGACTACCTCCTAAGGCTAGCTAGCTATACTAAGCATATAGAGAATCCCTCTTAAAAGTTACATAATTACAATAAGGGTTAGCTAAAAGGAAGAGCAAGAAAAGATAAAAGGACTTACTAACTAGGAAATACTCTAAGGACTAAAAGACCTAGGGGTAATTGCTATTAAGAAACTCGAGAGCGGCGACCTACAGGTGTTTGTAGTATCTAAACCTACTAAAGACAAGTTAACAAATGAACTAGGGTAGATATAGAAGGCGCTCCCTAGCGCTACGGTAGAGGCCCTAACATACTAGGTACTAGTCTACGGCTTTAGGGCCGTAGGATTTAACCCTAAAGACCCTAGCTATATCTACAAGATCTAGGAAGAGAACGGAAGACTCTACCCGAATCTCAAGATATCCTAAGCAGCCTAGCTTAAAAGCCGAAAGGTAATGGAAGGGAAGACACACTCTTCTATTATCCTAAATATACAAAGCTTAGCCTAAGTAAAGGAAATTGTACAAAAAGGCCTCGTATCCCTAGGGATCCTTCTTACTATAGAAGAATTCGATCCGAAGCAGAGACCTATACAATGCCTAAAGTATAGACAATTTAGGCATGTAGCAAAGTACTATAGAGCCGAATAAGTATGCGGGAAATACGTAGGACTATATAGAACCGACGAATACTAAGAAACGACAAGGAAATGTAGTAACTACTAAGGCACCTATATAGTATAGTTAGTGTTATATAAAGTAAAACAAGTAGCTATTGCAAAAGCAAGGGCTTTTAGAGACTAAGCAACCAAGAGCTAGAACTACCTTACCTACTATAAAGATCCGAAGGACCCGGAGGGGTAGACAATTATTAGGTCTAAGAGAAAAGTTAGAAGTACAAGCCTAGACATAGACACCGACGAAAGGTTAAGGAGACCTCTAGGGAGACTAATAGGCACAAGCTCCATCGCCCTAGTAGGAAGGTTACAGAATACTAAGATCTCATTACTATTCCCCCTAGCTATAGGCTAAGAAGGGAAACTAGGATAGAACTAGGGCTAGGAAGCAATAGAAGATATATAGGCATACTAGGGCGCCTAAAATGAATAGTAGCTAGGGGAAGCTTACTATCCTATAGTACAATACTAACTATAGCGTAGACAAGATCTAAATCCTATTCCTCTAATAGCTAGATCCGAAAGAACACTAGGTAATAGCAATCTAGGAACCATGGATTAGCCCTAGTAACGGGAACATAGTAGTATATCTAGGATACTATACTATACTCCTAGGGGTAGTATACCTAAGGGTTACTATATACGTATCTAAAGAAATCAGTATACAAACGTAGAACGTAATAGAACACTTAGGGGACATAATTGCAATTCGCCTCCGTATAGGGAAAAGATAGGTCAACATCCTTAACTACTACAACCTATCTAGCCCTACTAGAGACTACGTACTAGGCACCCTCCTACTAGTAGAGGAAGCAACCCGGGGAAAAGAGGGAGAGGAGACCGTTCTGCTAGGGGACTTCAACCTACACTATCCTAGGTAGGGAGGGAACAACGCCTAGAACCAATACTAGGTAGTAGACTACCTTATTACAATTATAGAGAAGGCCTACCTCGACCTACTACTAGAGCTAGGCACGATTACATAGGAAACTCCTAGGAGCTATTAGATACTAGACCTAGTATTTGGGACTATAGGAATCCGACAAAATGTATAAGAATGTAGAACAAGGATAGACCTAGAAATAGGATTAGACTACGTACTAATCTAGACTACAATCCTATAGGCTCCGACTAGTACTAAGCCTAGATACAAAGACTATAATGGAAAAAGGTAGACTAGGACAAGATTAGGGCTAGGGTAAAGAAGGAGATATAAGGAATCTCTACTAAAACAATAGATATACTAGAACAACTCGATGCGATAGCCTAGGAGGTCTAAGCGATACTTACTAAGATAATCCAAGAGGACATCCCGAAGGCCAAACCGTCCAAATATGCTACGATGACCTAGTTATAGGAGTATAGCAAAGCGGTGAAAAGGACAAGACGCCTAAAGAGGAAATAGAGCTAGGAAAGAATAGAAGAGGCCCTAGTAGCATACCTAACAGCCTTATAGGCTAAAGGTAGGCAAATTAGGAAGGATAGGAATCTAGGCTAGAGAGACATAGTTAAAGAGATCACTAAGGACCCGAATAGGATCTAGAAACTAGCTAAGTAGGCTAGGGAAGGGGTAGGACAAAGACACCCCCTTCTATAGTTCCCGGAGATTAAGGACAAGGATAGTAGAATGCAAATAGAAAACTAAGGGAAAGTAGAAGCACTAGCCTAACACTTCTTCCTAGAGCCGAGGGTAGCTAACCTAGAAGATATACAAGATGTATCCTACCTAAGCCTATTCTAGATAGAGGAAGAGGTTAGAATAGAAGAACTCTAGAGGATACTTAATAGGCTCCTAAAGGGTAAAGCCCTAGGACCCGACCTAATCATTAACCTAATACTTAAGGAATATAGGCAAGAACTTAGACCCCTACTATACAAATTCTTCATAGTATACCTATAACAAGGATATTACCCTAGACCCTTTAAACACTCTATAACGGTCGTCCTAAAGAAACCACAAAAGCTAGACTATACTAAACTAGGAGTATACAGACCTATAGTACTACTAAACACCCTAGCAAAAGTCCTAGAGGCTATTGTTATAGGGAGAATGAGTAAAGAAGTAGAGGCTAGGGATCTCCTCCCCTAATCCTAGATAGGAGCTAGACCGGGAAGGTCTACTATCTTAGCCCTAGAGCTAATAATAGAATAGGTCTAAACAGTCTAGAAAACGAACCTAATAATGGTAGCATTAATATTATGTCTAGACATATTAGGAGCATTCGACAACGTATTATACTAAAGGCTAATATACAATATTAGGATAAAAGCATACTTACGATATATTATACAATTCATCTAGTCATTCCTCTAGGATAGGACAACATGCCTTAGACTAGGAGAATATATAGACTAGGTAAGGCCCTAGATAACTAGAATACTATAAGGATTAACCCTCTTACTAATCCTATTCCTATTCTTTGTATCTACGCTCCTCCCTAACCTAGAGGGCAAGGGAACCATAGTAATAGGATTTGTAGATAACTCCAATATCCTCGTATATAGGAAGACTATAGAAGGGAACTATAGAAAGCTAGAGATAGTACATAACAAATGCATGCGATAAGTAGCTAAACATAGGGCTACCTTTGTACTATAGAAGTACTAACTAATATACTTTACTAGGAGTAGGATAAGGCACAACCTATAAGCTATAGTTAACATAATAGGGTTTAAGGATAGACCTACTCTATCTCTCCGACTACTAGGAGTTTAGGTAGACTCGAAACTATAGTAGGGCCTATACATTAAGAAAGTAGTAGAGAAAGGCACGTTATAGATGTCCTTACTCTAGAGGCTATGTAAATCTATATAGGGAGCATTATTCTAGAAGGCGAAATACCTATATATAGCTATAGTAAGGCCTATAATAACATATAGAGCTAAAGTCTAGATAATACTAGAAGGGATACCGGGATATAGAAAAGGAGCTACCCTAGGGCTAGAAAGGATCTAAAACTAGGCGCTAAGATATATTATAGGAGTATATAAGAGTGTAGTAGAGGGGGTCCTCTAAAGCGAAACACAAATCCTACCTATCTCTCTATATACATAGGAGATAGCAAGACAACAATTAGCTAAGATAGAGGATAAGCTAGTTACTAAGTATATCTAAGAGAGGTGTAAAAAGGTCTAGGGGGAGTGTAGGAGGCGTAGGGGCATAGCCTAAGCACAAGACCTAAAGACTAGGTAGGGGTAGATAGTGGAATAGGTTAATAGGCAAACTAGGGAGTACATCTAATAGGGAAGAATAATGCCTAAGTACTAGTAGGTACGCTAGAAATAGGGTATACAATAGGAAAGCTAAGTTAGGAAGAGATAGGCATCCTAACTAGGCTAATAACTCCCTATAGCCTAGTAGGAAGGGCTAAAAGGCAAGGAAATATACTAAGGATAGATAAGGAAGCAAAGCATAATAGTAACCCTACTTAGGACTAAACACATTAGCCTAAACGTATACCTAACAAGGAGGAGGGTCCTAGGCAAGACACTAGAGTACATATATAGATATAGGGCCTAGATACCTAAATATGTTATACTCTTCTACCTAGAGAGACAAGAGACAAGGAACTAACTTATCTAAAGGGTAGGGTTATTATAGTAGAAGCTTACGTAGACTAAGAGAGGCCTAAACGAAGTAACTAGGTAGATAATTAGGGAGGGTCTCCTAGAATAGTTCTCTATTGCAAAGGAGGAGCTAGAAAAGGAGGAGGAGGATAGTAGGAGGTAGGAATAGGAGCTTAGTAAGAGGAAGGAGCTATAGAGATCCTCTCTATATCCTAAAGCCTAAATAGATACTAAAGGTAGGGATAGAATCCTACAAAGTAGGAAGGAGATAAAGGATTTTGTACTAGAGGCTATAGGCTAAGGGCTTTTACCTTCGATAATAGATAGGGATAGCTACTTGTCTAGTAGTTGGAATAGTATAGCAATGCAAGAATTTACTACTACTACTACTATATAAAGCGCTTAATTAGCTTGCTTTAGAAGTAGTTAAAGTGTTATCTAAGACTATACTAATAGTTAATTTACTAGAGTTATAGAGATAATAAGAGAGGAGTATATATATACTATTGTAGTAAGACATCTTTTAGACGGTAGCGAACGTTTCGTATAATAGCTTTGATTTATCTATTAGGCATCTACCTCAGATATGCTACCTCCGCGTGTAGACAGCCACTGTTTCGCCATCTTTATCACTTCCTAGCAGCTCGCCTTCGAGCACATTACCCGGATCATCTTGAGATCCAGTGCCACCATGCCATGTTGCAGAAATACACAAAAATGCGACAACCTGCGCACTCATCCAAACGCGCCGCCTGCTTTGGGCAAAAGCCAAACGATAATTGGGAAAGTCGGACTCCGCTCTCGCGGTATATGTACATATATACAAATGCATTAAGCCCTCGGACCAGCACGATCATTTTATCGTGGAGGAGGGCGTGGAATGTGTTGCATAGGTTGAGCCATTTGGCCCATCGGTCCTGTCGCATACATTTGCTGGCGCTTGGCATCCTGCATGTCAGGACCTCCAGAAATTTCGTTTATGTTTCGTCGTTGTGGTGGCATGACGAGCTGTCCTGGAGCTGGAGGTGCGTACATCTGGGCTCCCATCGGAGCTTGCCCATATGGCGGCTGTATGAAAGGCTCCTCTGCTAGCGCACTACCAGAAGGTGATCCACCGGTAAATTGATTAGGCGAGTTCCAGTTGCTGGCGGTTGCTGGAGAAGTCGCGGGAGAGTCTTCGCTCTTTAAGCTCCGCTTAGCGGAATTCAAAGGCGGCGGCATAGGGTCCGCGATTCCAGCGCCACCCTTCTTGAGATGTGAGAGATGCTTTTCAAGCATTGCCAGCAAGCCTTCTTTCGTGAAGGGTTTCGGTAAAACGTCGTTCATTCCTGAAAATGGTCAGCATTACATGTATGCTTCCAACCGCAGCAGGAAACTTACCATGCTGAAAGTACATCGAAATGTCATCGCTTCGAATATTAGAAGTCATTGCGATGATGGGCGTTGCACTATCGAATTGTCGAACAAGATGTGTCGCTGAGACTCCATCGAGATTGGGCATAATGATATCCATGAGGACAAGATCGTACTTGGATCCGGAGTTGAGCTTGTTGACAGCCTCCAGGCCATCGAGCTGTTGGTCACATCAGCACGATCCCAAAGGCGATACTGGTCTTTCAAACTTACGGCGCTATCGATAGCGCAGTGGAAAGCGAAAAGGAATTTGCCGCCGATTCTTCGACATGTCTGATCATCCTCAACAAGCAGAATTTGCGGCTGGCGGACCCAGCCTGGATCAACCTGCGTGCTCTTCTTGCGAATCTCTGGCTGCGCTGGTGGCTGAATGGCTCCATCTGGCGCTCTATGGGGCATCGGATAAGGAATGTTGTGAATGTGCTCGCTGTACGCAGGGTCGATACCTTGCGTATGACCGATCGGGTACACCATATTATCCAGGTCATTGTAGCCCATTGAGCTTGACGAAGCTGCAGACTGCGGTTGCGCACCGCGACTTGATGATCGTGTTCCATTCCTGGTAGCAACATCTGGTGGCGGCGTTGTGAGAGCAGCATTCATTCGCATTTGGGCTTCGTTCATTTGTTCGAGGTTGCGCGTATTGAGCATATGGTCGGCATTGACTTCATTGAGAAGCTTGGCGGCATGTTGCAGAGGTGAGGCTGGCGCGTCGTCTTCAATCGGTGGGACTGGCGTGGTTTGTGTATTTCCGGGAGTAGTCGTTCCATTAGATTGGTTGTTTCCGGCTGCATTCGCGAACGGGTTTGGGTTCAGAATTCGACTCTCCCTTCGCCTTTGCGTGTCCACTGAGTTCAGGAAATTCATGACGTATTGCATCACATGTTCGTGGTTGACCACTGTTTTCTGCACCCCAATGACCTCCTGCAACAGCATGGAGTGATGCATGCTGAGCTCGTTATATCTCTCCTGCAGTTGCTGGAGTTGTTGCTGAGTCGCTACTAATTGTGTGTTGATCAGGTCCACTTGCTGTGTCGGGAGCATGTCATCGTTCATATTATTGGCTTTTCGAGGTGCCGGCGCTTTCCTTCGGATATTGTCCAGAGCATCTTTGTTGTTCATCTTGAAATCGGGGTGTTTGAACTCCCAGGCCTGTGATGGCGTGAGCAAAACTCACACGTTTGTCCGGCGCTTGATAGCATACTCCTGGCCCGTAGGGCGATGTCGCTCCCTCTTCATTGTTATGCCGTACTTTGTGAAAGTCGTATTTGTTCAACTGTCGCACGAAACTCGCGAAGTTGCTGTGTTTGAAGTGCTTTGGTAGAATGTGCTTGGTGAACTTCTCGTTCTGCGGGACTCGTCAGTCGGGCGCGCTCGACAGCCTTCCAATGTTTATGGGCATGCGCACCTCCAGAACGACAAAGCTGTCCCCTTCATTTCCCCATCGCACTACACTTTCATCTTGCGGACTCTCGAGCATTCTGCGTCATGAGCGTCAGTACGCGCGCCGTGTTGGCAGCTCGAATGGGATGGCTCCTACTTGTATAGCTTGCGAACCTGGGCATCACGGTCAGCATATATTTTCCGACATTGGCGCACTCTCTGGCTCGTATGCACATACAAAGTCGCTGCTGTTGTTGGCCGACTGGCCCGACTGGTTGTCCATTTTCACGGAGCCCGAGGCAACGGCGTTTTCGCGCTCGTATGCTCATGCGCTCGCGTGCGATTGGTGTCGGGGTCGCAGTCGAGTCTCGAGGCCTCGTGGCGATTGCGCACAATGGCGTCCGGATGCAGATAGCTGCAGGCGATGCGCAACGACGGCAGTCCTATGTCATGTGTGGTGCAGCGCTGAGCTGTCGCGGCGGCGATTGGCGATTGTGCAAGCGGCGCACAATGCTCAGGCCCCACGTCGACGGTGTGACCGCCAATTGGTATGCGACTTTGAAAGGCCAGGCTCCGGAGTGAGAGTCAAGGAAAGCAGCTCGCACAGCGTGCGCGTGCGCGTGCGGGTAGTTCTGGCGAAACGGAGATGCGATGGCAGCGGGCCACCACGGCTTGCCGAGCGCCGAGTTCAGAGGTGAAAATGGGGTCGATGGACGCACGCTTGGGCGCAGACGTCACAGCACAGATCAGGAGGAGAGATGGAGGATGGAGGGTAAGCGAAGGGAGGAGGATATGATATTGTAAAGTACGGACGGCTACAGGCGAGCGAGCAACAACGACTCAGAACAGCGGAGGGTCGAGAGGCCGAGACGGCAAGGCATTATGCGACACTGTTAGACTGTTCGTGCTGGCTGGCATTCATCAAAGCTGGGCTGGTACAGTAGGCTGGGCTGCCGTCCGCCGTCCCTTGAAGCCCCTCTCGATGCAAGATGCAATCGTAGCAGGGCAGAGCAGAGCGCCGTGGTGGTTCAGCTTGGAGCCTTGGAGCCTTGGAGCCTTGGAGCCTTGGAGCCTTGGAGCCTTGGAGCCTTGGAGCCTTGGAGCCTTGGAGCCTTGGATTGGCAGCATGTGCCTGCTCTTGCTACCAAAACACCCGCGGTCTTTGTTGAGCGGATGCATTTCATTCCTTTCGCACCACTCGAATGCTGCCGAATCTCTGAACAAGAAGGCAATATCACATCAGATCTACATACGCAACACCCAACTCAATCTTGACTTTACGCCTCGACAACCATGCGCAAACTCAGAGGCAGCTCTACAACACTGACTCCGTGTGGACAGAAGGCGTGGCGCCGTGGATGGTGTGGTTGCACCAAGACTTCGCCAAGCTGCACGCCATCGTGCTACGAAAGCCACAAGCACATCTTGTGGAGTGTCCCCAAAACACTTGAGTCTCCTTTCCCCAAACTCAATCCTCCTCCCAGCCGATCCGACTGACGTCAAACAGAAGCATATCGAGAACCTTCTTGCGCACATTTTTCAGCCGCCTCGCAAGTGCCACGTACGACGAAAACGAAACGAAACACGACATGCTCATAACGGCATCAATTGTTTACACACTCGAACAAAGTCTATGCAAATGCTTCAACAGCATCATCAATCATAACTACCCACGCAATCGGCAAGCGCCAGCCGAAGCGAAGCAATCTGAAGATCGTCGCCGCCATCATATCCCCCCACCCTGAAAACCCATTTATATATATAATATAGCGCCGATATGATCAATTGGCCCACGGGGTATCGAGCGATTTCGAATTTGCACAGTCCACCACACCAGCAAGCAACAAAAAAAAGCCACCTCAAGACAAACCAAGCAGGCCACCCTGCTGCGCAAACTTCATCTGGTATTCCCTCAGGTCCGCCCACGTCCTGAGTTCAGCATCCTCATCTTCTGGTAGGTCGTTGTTGTTATCACTGTTCGCTGGGCTCACTCGTTCCAGCTTCATCAAAATCTTCAAGAACGCGCTCAGGTATTCTTGGGCCTGAATGGCAAGTTGACCTTTCCGTTGCTCAGGTGTCTCGAGAAGTGTGCTCGCAATCGAGCGAATCTTCATGGTCTGACAGGCCTGGGTCAGCACGAAGCTCATGGGCTTATGCAAGCTTGGACGACTTACGAATGAGTCGGCATTGGGCTCCATGTTGACTTGGTCGATACTGCCCAGCACGATGAGAAGGTCTTTCACGATGCTCTCGCGCTCTTCGCGCATCTCACTCTCAATCATGTCGTAATGACTGGTGGGCATTTGAGGCACCATGTTGTCGATGCCAGCAGCCGTGACGCCGGCACCGGGTGAGCTTGGCAGTGATCCGGGTTGCGATTGTTTCGATCGCTGATGGGCTTCGCAGAGGTTCCAGTACTTCTCGACCAGGTACGAGCGGGTGGCTAAGCTCGAGGCGTAGATGTTAGCCTTCTGGATCTCATGCTGGCATCGTCGGCGATCTTCCGGCGACTGTTCCGCAGTGACTCGCGAGGACGGACTCATGAGGCTCTGGGCTGGATCTCTGTCGAGATGTGGCTGAGCGAATGCGGGATAGAAGCCGTTACTCTGGTTTGGAGTACCCCCATTCGTTTGGACAGTGATCTCCGCTGGCAAGTTGCCCATAGCTTCCTTGCATCGCCGAAGAGACTCGTGGAGGACACGCTTCTGCCGACCCCAATCCACGACGGCATCGATACCCCAAGCCATTTCCATCGTGGCCAGTGCGTTGTACGAGCAGTAGACGCGGACGTTGGCGTTGAAACCGGCGATCAAGGGCACCAAGCCAGCCGGTTGTTGCTCCGTATGAGTCGGGTAGATGCAGAAGTCATCGACTTCAGTCGGTAGAGGTGGGTAGGGCTCGGTATGTGTCGGCGGAGGAATGACCAGTTCACCAAAGCTGGCTCCTAATTGCTCCATCGCCTTGACGCTCACGAACATGGTCCAGAAGATGCGACGGCCCATCTCGAGCGTGATGTTGTCGAGCGCGTTGCCGTTCTCCAATCCATTGCCGTGACTGCCCATCGCGGTCGGCAGAGAACCCAATTGGGCGTAAGTTTGGGCTTTGGCTTTATGCAGGCCAAGAGTTCGGAGGATGGTCAAGCATTCGCCGAAATATAGCCGACCCAGACGCCATCTGAAAGTATAGACGCCTGTCAACGCGAGGAAATAGCTTGTTGCCGCGTCGTACACGTTCAAGTGGTCGCTCTCGAGGTATCCAGGGCCACGCGCCACCGCGCAGACTTTTTGACATCGCTGTACCAGACTCATGTGGTTGGGAAACATGTTCTCTCTCTTCTGAGCTTTGAGGTGCAGCCGTGGCTTCCTCGGGAAAGACGCGACCAACGCTCCGATCATGGATGCCAGCAAGGACAGAAACGACTTGTTCGTCAGGTCCTCTCGACGCTTCCAAGCTTCGCGAAAGCTGGGCTCGTGTGGGAAGGGGCAAAGTGGGTGAATGTAGGTAAAGAAGTCGTCGATGAGCAGGTCGAGCGTCTCGATGGGGCATATAGACTCTGCAGACAGTGGCGTTGACGAGTGTCCAGAGAGCGCAGCCAAAGCGTGTGCTGCGTTTGTTGGAGAAGATGGGGAAGACATTCCGGAGCCAGGTGTGCTCGCTGCGGCCTGCTCTTCGAGTCGTCTACGCTTGATGGCTTCTGCATGTCGATTTGGTGGTCCTCGCCGCCTGCTAGGTCGGTCGAATGTGCATGGAATGTCCAAGGCCGCACATGCTCGGCATGGCGGTCCGGTTTCGTCACACTGTCACATGTTAGGATTTGCTTGAAGCTCGGCATTTCGAGATTGAGAAAGAACGTGCGCACCTTGACTTTGCGAATGCTGCAGGAATCGCACGCCTTTCTTAGGCGATTCGTCTTCTGGGGTTGCTCTGGAGTTGAGGTTTGCGTCGGTGGATTTGAATGGCCTGTCGCGCTCGTAGGATGGCTCGTCACGGGAGTGGGTTGCTGGAGGCCATGGACGGTGTGATGCATCTGCCTATGCTGGTGCTCGTCCAGGCCCGAGTGGTCATGAAGTCCCTGCGCCAGAGTCTGGACATGTTGGGAAGCGGGACTGTGGTGGTTGGAGCCTGGGAGGGTTTCGAGCTTGGGATAGATGGGTTGGTTCAAGTTGGTGAAGTGCAGTTGGTCTTGCTGGGCCGGGTCGAGCAAGTGCTGGGCGGCGGGCTGGGGCGCGTAGAGGGCATTGTAGTGCTGCTGTTCGGGCGGCGGCGGGTAGTTGTTGTGGTGGTTGTTGTTGTTGTTGTTGCTGGACATCTGCGCGAGCATCCAGTTGTGCACCTGGAGCTGCGATGAGTAATAGTTCGACATGACGGCGGCAGACATTCGGGAGACGGGTGGGCGAGGTTTGGGTAGAGCCCCAGAGTGTTGTGTAGCGCAGGGCGGAGGGCGCGCGAAAGTGGGCGCGACGTGGGCGGTAAATAGGACGATGATACACGAGAGCGGTACTTACGATGACCTGTTCGATGGTTAGATGCCAGGCGCAACTGATAACTTGAGGTGCGGCAAGTGGCGGCCAGCGACTGGGATGGCTCACTGGCGTCGCACGAGGGGATGCTCAGACCAAGTTGGAGATCAGGTCACGCACGCAGCGCAGGCGCAGGCGCAGGCGCAGGCGGCGGGCGGCGGGCGGCGGGCGGCAGTCCCCTTGGAAGAAGGCCCTTGGGAGAAGGCCCTTGGAAGGCTTGAACTCGCGCGGTGGCTCGAGGCGCGAGCGACGTCCGAGTGCAGAGACTGACGACGGGAGAGACTGGAGCTGCAGGTGGCAGGTGCTGCCAACTGCCAACGTGCAGCGGCGCCCGCACGGCAGCGGGAGCTAAATGCAATGCTGTGCTGTGCTGTGCTGTGCTGTGCCGTGCCGTGCTGTGCTGTGCGGTGCGGTGCGGTGCGGTGCTGTGCTGTAGTGGCTGCTGGTATCGATAATAGCTTGCCCGTAGCAGGGCGTGAAGTGGACAGCGATGCAGTGCAGGCTGTGTTGACCCAGAGCCTGCTTACCTCGAGGCTAGTGCTGGCCTTGTGCCGGACACATGCACTAGCGACACTGCTAGTCGAGCGCAGGATAAGGTGAGGTCTTAGGGTAGGTACCAACCACCGTCCTGCGTAGTTGTGTACAGTCGTGACCGAGGTGTCATATGAGTCGAGGAGCCAACCTCTCGGCGGGCAGCGATGGTGCATGCTTGGAATGCAAGCGATTCGCAGCAGCGCACCACCCATACCTCCAACAATCAATTGCCCGACCACCACGCCCACCCTCATACTACTGCAGCAGGCCACCCAGGCTCCTTTCGAGCTAGCTTGCACCTACCTGGACCGAAGCGCGCTAGAAGCACTCTCTGCTGTGTGTGCCTGTATGTAGTGCTACTGTACCACGCCCGTTGCCGAACTTTCCCGCGCCCGCCAGCCTGTCCCCGTTCGCGAGAAGCCTCTGCCGTGGCCTTACTTGTTCCTGGCTTGCGGGAACCATCGCCCAACGCCTGCGGAAAAGCCGCCGTGCTCGTTTCTCGTTTCCGTTTCCGTTTCGAAACCACCACCACCACCCCATCCTCTCTTCGTCATTGTTCGCACTTTCGCTGCTCCACTGTTGCCCACTCTCTGTCCTACCTACACAGCGAGGCCATGCCATTTCGGCTGCGATGAGGCGAGCGATTCGCACCCAGAAATTGGCTGCTCCGTAACTTCATACAGCCCGTCTCAATCCCACCATGCCCATCCTTCGCCACGCCTGCACCTACTCCAAAGTCGGCCCCGACTGCACTGTTTGGGCAAGGCGGACTGGGAACTTCAGCAGACCGCGGGGGCGCGCGAGCATCCCATCGAAAACCAGCCGCCTTCGACATGGCTGGCCCTAGCTGCTCTGTACAGGCCTGCTGTACAGGCCGCTGTACAGGCTTGCCCGTCAAATGGCCTGCCTGCACACTGCACAGGCATCCTCTTGTTCACAGATGCTTGGCTGGCTTGACTTGGCTTGTCGTGGGCAACGTGTTCCGACACTCTGCCGTAGATGTTCTGCGTACACCTGCGCGAGACGAGTTTGACTCTGCATGACGCACGTCCGCTTAGCTGAACTCTAACATACATATGTCCAATCCCATCCCGGCCCTCTACCCGCCCTCCTCGAGCAGACTTTCTCTGCATTTCGATACGACAGCGTGGACCCAGCACGACACCCTGCGACTTGAGACGTCAGTTCTCGTAATGACGATGCAAAGACCTCTGCAATTGGTAGATCCTTGCCGACCACGAGCAAGTCACGAGCATTGACGGGCCGATGTCGTGGACAGCTGAAACTCAGAAACAACCTCGTCGGCCCCACGACTCTTCGGCATGCCGTGTCTACGAACGACGGCATCCATTTTGCCGGAGAACACTCGCCGGGATCTCGTGCATCCTCAACTCGGCTTTGCCATAGTCAGACTTCGTCCAGAAGCACACATTCTGAGTGAGGAGGCTCAGCGCCGTCGTAGATCGCGTTCGTTGCCCAAGCTGCCGCCACACCTAATCTGCTTCGTCCACTGCAAGTTGCAGATCGATGGTAAAGTAGTTGGACATCCCTCGGGACCCTCAACTTACAAGCAGTGAGAAGAGTCGGAAAGGAATGCCGAAGCTCGAGTGTAAGACGTGGACAGGCCCACGTAAACCTAGAAATCGAAACAGGAGGAACCCGTGGGCAATGGCCAATCATAAAGCGTGGTGTCACTACAACAATTCTTTATGCCAGGACAAATGTTGTCAGCTTCACGTAGGCGGTGAGCTTACCTCTATTGTTGAGCTGACTCTGACGCAGTTGTGACTGGAAAAGGTATCCTGTGTAAGGATGACAGGGTAGACAGAAGGCTCTAGGCAGAGCGGCATCTCGAAATCTGCTGTGTCATGAAAACCACCACACTAGGGCAACGGACCGGAATGGGAGCCGGCAAACAGCCCAAGATTCAAGATCCCCTTCGTCCAGGAACATCCGTCGAAGCGATGAAGCACTCAGAGGAGCATGGAGGCGTTAAGGCTGGAGAACAATTTCCAGCTCTTCAAGCTCTGAAGGTTGTCACAATTGACACGTCGCGACGCGCGCACTATTGCATGGAGACACACAGTCAGTTTGGAACCTGAAGGCCTTTGAAAAAGATATGCAGTCGCCCCGAAGTAATCCAGAACCTGTTGTACGAGTGAGGGTTCGTGAATCACGAGACGGTAGAGCTTTGATCACCTCATTTGCCAGTACAGGCAGCATGATCGCGAATGTGCAAAGTCAAAGAGTAGCAGGATCATTCGGGCATCACATGGACTTGATTCGAGGTTGGATGCTGTTTAGCCATCGTATTGAAGAATTATTGAATGCCCTTCCAGGATAGCGAGGGATGTAGCATGTAAGCATGCCGCGTCGGACTCGACACCGCTACTTAGAACTACCTAGGCACCTAAGCGAGTGTGGTTGTTGGTGGTATTCCCAGAGATCAGAGCCGTAGAACATCCGGCGATCGAAAACATCTGCCACGCTCTTGACGATCTGGACGACATTCGCTCTTCGCTTGTCGTCGGCTCAGCAATGAAGATGAGCGGTGAGAATGGCATTCCGGCATTGGACAGCATCACAGCAAGGGTAGAGCGTCGAAGCGTCCATGGACATAGAGAGAGAAAGGAGACCATGTGATGTTCTGGCAAGCGTTCGAGGTCAGAGAGAGCAAGTCAAGCCTTCCGCTGTGATAAGGCGCAAAAGCAAGAGACCCTGACGGGAGTAGCAAGAATTTCGATATTCGAAGGGGTTTCATCGTTCCCTTTCCAACATTTCCTCATAGATAGATTGTGCTGTAAACGTCTTGCTAGAAGGGTTTGCATGTCATTGTGAAGTGAGAAGACATGAAGTGAGGTTCAAAAGAAGGTGTTCACTCCGTCGTGCCGCGCTGAAACTTTTGCCACTCTTGACTTTCGGCAAGTTGCGACGCTCCCGACGTCTCGTATTCTAGTTGTAGTCAACAGCAACCACGCCGGACTTCAGTCCTTCTACTCCTTCATCACTGCGCAACTCTCCTTCGAACGCAATCATGTCGCGTTGTCAAACGGACGATGACATTGTCGACATCCCACTCCACGCGTTCGCCAGCACCTGGCAAGCGTACCAAACGACATCCACTGCCGAGCCAGGGTTGGGTACCGAGCGTCACCAGACCGGCAGATCACCCAACACTCGCCTACCGGACGGCTCGAGAACTCGTTGCCGTACCCTCACCGACAATACCGAGCCAGCCAGAATCCTGTCAGAGGCCTCCCAAGATGCCGGACTTGTCACGTGCTTAGATGAGCAACAACAGCATCTCGAAGAGTTTCTCGGCCACCACGACCTTGTGCTCGGCAACTCCAGTTTGGGATCGACCATGCAACCTGTGGCCACGCAATCACGCTCTCGCTTACTAGAGATACCAGCAGAGCTGCGTGAGCAAATCTGGATGTACGCTGTGACTGAATGGACTCGTGCATCAGACCAATATTACGAGACAACTGCTGCGGGACCGCATACTCGCGATCTGCTGCGACGCAGACAGTTGACGAGAAGGCCTATCAGGATGGACCGCTTCAACCGGCCCCCTCCTCCACCCATTACTAGAGTGTCTCACCAGCTTCGGAGCGAAACTTTACATCTGTACTACCAATGCAATATCTTCGAGTGCTGGAGACCACTATTTTGGCTAAAGGACTGGAGCCAAAGCACGTTTATTGACTGGCTAGTCTCGCTTGGCCCAGAAAAGACCAACTGGCTCCAGCAGATCGTGCTCCTGTACAAGCATGATGGAGAACTGGAGCACGACGTTCAGAGCGCGCTGGCCGAGGAAGGATTTATGCTCGCAGAGGACGCTATCAAAGACAGGCAGGAACTAAATGAGTACGAGATGTGCTTTGAGGAGCTCGGCCTGCCCAGGCACTTTGGCAAGAAGCGACGCTGGGATCGATGGATGGCTGGTAGTGCTGCGAGTTGAACAGGCCGCAGCCCTGCTCGACCAGCATGCTACGCGATTGACCATGATCCAACCTCCACGATACCCTGCAATGTAAACGGGCCTTTTCTGAAGAACTATCACTGGATGTGATCACGAGGACAGAAGTCTCTCTACATCTGCTTTGCATCAGCCAGGATGTCGTGATCAGGTAATTCCGGGCTTGTTCATCAATCTCCACCTCCGTACGACTAAAATTTATTGGCAATACATATGAGCTCTTGGGCATCGCAGAAGCAGACGTCACTGTCATCTTGAGTGAGGGGCCCGACATGGGATGAAGCTGTTCACGATCGACCGCGCATACGGCAGTCATGGTTCATTTGCACTGCCACCATTCCTTCATTACAGTACAGCGTCTCTAGTACGCATCGGAGTGACAGTGGGCCTCCCGACTATCCTTGAATTCCAAGGGTTGTAGCGAATACACCTGCCAGAGCCGCTTGATAGCTTCCGAACCAAGCGTTTCTAGCAGACCAAGCGATGCACCGCTTGCTAGGGCTTAAAACGACGGACTTTGAGCAAAACCTCTCTGTCGGCTTCAACTTTCTGCTCTACTATAGCCGCAGTAGGGAGTCGAGGCCTCTAGCAGGGTGTCCTTCGCGAATTTGTCCTAATCAAGCACAGCTAGGGCGCGGGTACGTAAACGAACGGCTTTGAGAAGTGACTGTGGCGCCTCTCATTTCACGCGATCCGCATTTAGTGGTTAGCACTCCAGTGTGCAGAGACGCTGTACATACTCGTCCATTGTGCAAACTCGGCTTAGAGCCTCGCCTGGGAAGATCACTAGCAGGGCAGGCGCAGCGGCATCAATACAAGACAACGCCGGTGTATTAGCAAACGGGACATGCCGGATCTCAGCGACCCTCCCCATGCGTAGTGATTGAGGTGGGTCTGCACGCACTGGTGCGCACAACGTGTAATACACTATGCGCACAGCCTTCTAGAGCTCATACACTGTGCACCTCCCTGGCGGCAGTATTCTTACAGCGGATATCCTCCAATACCCGCTCTCGGCGCCCGATATTCTTGGTAAGAGGCGTAACGGGAGGTACGAGAATGTGTATGCACCGATGCGTACCGGTGTAATACACAGTACGCTCAAGGTCGATTCCCAGTGCACTGTTAGTCTCACTGCCTACCAATGCGAGCAACGACAACAGGAACACAAGCATTCAGTCTGTTCGAGGTCCTTGCAATCTCGATCTCTGTCTCCTATGTACTGAAACGAGGACATTGACCTGTTTGTACGCCTTAGCTCCAAAAGGTCCAAGCCGTCATTTGCCTACTATTGCTCTTCTGGTCGAGCAAGAAATGCATTAGCACCTATATGACAGCTGCAAGCTGTTTTAGATGGCGTAGAGCGTGCGTTCTCAGGACCTTCGAATCGAGCTTTGCTTGTCAAGCGATCTTACTGAGACCGACGACCCATCAATGGTCATTCGAGCATTGGTCGTGCTGTCATCGTCGCGGGCAATGAAAAGAGAATGACCGCTTCGCAGTCCGATATTGAAATTGTACGGACCGATGGTTGTACGCAACGATAGGGCATGTAACCGTGCCTGTCGGCTTGAGATCAGCCTTGAGCAGGCAACGAGAGCATCGGGCCCACATTCCGACATACTTTGTGCCTGTAGCGATCGGCGAAGAGGGGAGAAGCTCCTAGGGCAGTTTTCATAAGCATTGAGACTGTCAATTGCAGTCCTGTAAACACCATCACGTCTGAAATTGTGCCGAGAACAAGACAACTATCTATTGAGATCTTTCCTACGGTATTAGGAGCACCGTCAACCATTAGTCCTCGTCCGCTTCCACCAAGCGATGGAAGGACACGACAACTAATGACAGTAATTCCGCGCAAAAGGAGTGGAGTTTTGGCTCACCGTCAGGACGGACATCTGGCTGGCCTTGGGCTCCACGGACTGGAGCGCCTAAACATCGGGGAATGCAAGTCGGTTCCGTAGCTTCACGAGCCCGGCTCTTGACAATGCACGTGCTTCACTTCATTATCCTGCAGTCGCTGCACAGATCGATCACGAACGAGCGGGTGTCGTAAGACTATCGACACGGCGACCGTACCCAACCAGGCCTCGGGACGACGGGGTAGCAATCACTAGTCATGCCATGCACACCTAGACGCCATCAACGAAGATACAGTCAGTTGCCACGTCCGATCGAATAGCGTCCGCAACAAGGGTGTCTAGCAAATCAAACGACAGAATTTGTACTCTATCCGCCGCTTACTAGGGCTTAAAACAACGAATTTCGAGCAAAACCTCTCTATCGGCTTCGACTTTCTGTTCTACTGCAGCCGTAGTAGGGAATTTGCGGCCTCTAGTAGGGTATTTCTCGCCAATTTATCCTACTTAAGTAGGAGGCAGGGCTCGGGTACGCTATTAGATCGGCTGTGGGAAGTGACTGTACCCGCCAACGTCCTGCTCACCCGCCGTGCCCGACGTCCAACCTACGGGAAACCACGTGCGTGGTTGTTCCTCGTGACCCGGCCTAACAGCCCTCTTTACAGGATTTACTGCATGGTGTGTCGTCTAATGCTTGCTTTGTGTGACCTTGGGTTGACATTTGTGGTAAGCCGGAGGGTTTGTGAAGAGGACCGGTCTCCGTGCCATGAGGGCGTGAATTCCTGTACTTTGGTCGATGGTGCGATAATCTGGGACTGGCGCTGGCACTGACATGTTACAACAGAATCTATCAGAACTCATCTCTCTACGCACTTCTATGGCATCAATGACATGAGAATGCCATTGCGCCCATCAGTCACTGCGTCAGCCAAGTCTGACAGCGAGACTGCTATGCTTGATGGTGATCAGGCGTGGAACTTTTCGCGCTGATGCGGCTGCTGTGAACGAAGTCAACCATTCACCCTAAATAATGACAACAACACTCACGTCAACTTCTTGGAAAACATGCCTGTCATTACGCTTGGCCCTTTCTGATCATGCATTGCGAGCTGTTCGCGATCCCTGCCCGCATAGCATAACAACCAATGTTGCACCATCTGGTATTGTCCCGAAAAGGCTGTGATCTGGCTTGCAGTGAAAAGGACCTAGCCTGTGAGTATCGCTTGCCCTTTTAATCAACTTGAAGGCACACTGTTACCCCTTCTCACAGACAGTCAGCAAAGCTACGGAAATTCACTTGCATATCCGACATCCATGTTCGCATGTGATGACCTCCAGCACTACCCTGGAGCTGCGCATATCGCCGGCGTCCCAAGATGAACAGCGATCGCAAATACGCCGATGCCAGCCGCTCTGCGCGTCATCATCATCTCTCATCATCGTTCGAGGATGTGATTGACGATGGGAGGCAAGCATGCTTGAGATGTGAGGCCTCGCAGTATTCACCGCCTTTCTCAAACCACCCAAGCAATGTGTCACAAGATGCAATTCGAAATTACCAGCGAGCCTGTATGGACAGGGCAACACGAATGCCTGAGAAGGTCAAGCGAACCCCCTCGTCCAAACCCGCTGCCGCTCCTTGCTCCGAGCATCCCCGTTATCCATGGTCGATTTCTTATCCTTTCCGATGCCATGTTTCGCCCCCACGGCGTTACGTTTCTCCTCACGGCCTCATGTTTCTCCTGAAGTCTAAAATCTGTTGGCAGCCCGTACGGACACTAGGTGGGGGGGCAACGAGGCCTGTAGCGATATACGTCAGAAGTTCGAATGCGACTTGCTTTGCGACGAAATATTCACTTTGGCTGCCATTGGACAGCATGCATGATGATAGGTTCTTGAGTGCTTTCGATTACAGTGTACGCACAGGGTCAAACATCGTCATCTCGCGAAGCTGCTCTGAAGGGGCATTCGAGCGGCACAGGATACCATGGATTCGACAGATCCGAGTTGTCTTTCCCGTCGCCTCGAATGCCTCTCCTTGACCTCAAGAGACCGCAGGCAAATGCATATCGTCTTGAGACTGTCGAAGCAGCTTCCACTCTTGCACCTGACAATCCACATTCATACAATATTCGGCTTCGACCTTCGCATGAGATGGCTAGACGGCAATGTTTCCTCCAACGCCCTTTCATTTGTCCTTGTTCCAAATTCTTGTCGGTGAGGAATCGTATCTGCGATGTCTTGTTCGGCTCGTAGGCGGGTAGTCTTAGAGCCACTATACTTCCAGTATTCTCGATACTACGAGAGTTGTCCCGTATATGCCGAATGTCGCAAGATTGATGTTCGGCGTGCGTTCCTGAGCCGCATATCGACAGTGACGTAGTCATTCAATGTGGGACATCATTTCGTGACTGTTCAGATATTCGCCTCAGCTACTACAATATCAACAGGAAGGTCGCCATGAAGCAGCGCTTCTCAAGTCTGGACGTGAAGTGTATAGCTCACGAGCTTTCCAACAGCCTCACGACCCTCCGACTCGCGAATGTGTACGACCTCTCGACGCGCATATTTCTGCTCAAGTTCCAGAAACCAGAACATCGCGAACAACTCATAGTTGATTCCGGCTTCCGTTGTCATCTGACCAAGTTCGCTCGCGCGACAGCTGCAGCGCCATCGCCCTTTGTCGCCCGACTACGAAGGTTCCTCAAAACACGGAGATGTACTGCTGTCAAGCAAATCGGCACTGATCGAGTCATCGAGCTTCAGTTCTCAGATGGCGCATACCGTCTCTTCCTCGAGTTCTACGCTGGCGGAAATATTGTGCTCACAGACAATGAGCTCACGATTCTTGCTCTACTGCGAAGTGTCAGTGAGGGCGCCGAGCACGAACAGTATAGGCAGGGCTTGAAGTACAATTTGTCACTGCGGCAGAATCATGAAGGAGTGCCAGACCTCACCAAACAATGGCTGAAGGAAAGCCTGCAGAGAACTGTAGAGAAGCAGCAGTCAGATGCACAGAAGCCGGGCAAGAAGACCAAGAAGAAGGCGGGGGATGCACTGAGAAAAGCGCTGGCTGTGACCACGACACAATTTCCGCCTGTACTGCTTGATCATGCTCTGCATGTCTCGGACGTGGATCGAGAGCTTCAACCAGAGCAGGTGCTGGAAGGTGATGAGCTGCTAGAAAGAGTGTTACACGCGCTCAAGCAAGCGGAGAGCGTAGTCGCGGAGATCACCAGTCAGCCTGTGGCGAAGGGCTATATACTTGGCAAGAGAAAACAAGATAGTAAGCAAGAAGATGCGGAGGGAGGGCAGGACGAGAACAAGAACGTCATGTACGAGGATTTCCACCCTTTCAAGCCTGCCCAGCTAGCCAAGGACCAGTCCTACGTGTTCCTCGAGCATGACGGTTTCAACGCGGCGGTCGATGAATTCTTCTCATCAATCGAAGGTCAGAAGCTAGAATCGAGACTCCAGGAGCGCGAGGACAATGCCAGGCAGCGGATTGAGCATGCACGGAAAGAGCAGGAGCAGCGTATCGAAGGCTTGCAGCAAATCCAAGAAATCCACGTTCGCAAGGCTCAAGCGATAGAGGCAAATGTTGAGCGAGTTGAGGAAGCGACTGCTGCTGTCAACGGCCTTGTCGCGCAGGGCATGGATTGGGCCGACATTGGCAGCCTGATCGAGAACGAACAGGCACGGCACAACCCTGTAGCTGAGCTGATCAAACTACCCCTCAAGCTTCATGAGAACACAATCACCCTATTGCTGTCCGAGATGGGCCAAGATGCAGATGAGGACATGGAAGTCACGGATAGCGAGCCTTCAGACAGCGATGAGGAAGACGCGCAAACGACACCTGCCCCCACTCAGGACCAGCGTCTCACCATTGACATTGATCTGGCCGCCTCCGCTTGGAGCAATGCTCGGCAGTACTACGACCAGAAGAGGACAGCTGCCTCGAAGCAGGAGAGGACGGAAGCTGCCTCCAAGAAAGCTTTGAAGTCTGCTGAGCAGAATGTAATGGCAAAGCTCAAGAAAGATCTAAAGCAAGAGAAAGACATCTTGAGGCCTGTGCGCAAGCAGTTCTGGTTTGAGAAGTTTATCTACTTCATATCTTCTGATGGCTATCTCGTTCTAGCCGGCAAGGATGACCAGCAGAACGAAATGATGTACAGGCGACATCTCAAGAAGGGCGACGTCTACGTGCATGCAGACTTGAACGGCGCTTCAAGCGTTGTCATCAAGAATAACCCGCACACGCCAAGTGCACCCATTCCACCTTCCACTTTGGCGCAAGCTGGTGATCTTGTGGTGTGTACGAGTAGCGCATGGGACAGTAAAGCAGTCATGTCCGCTTGGTGGGTGAATGCAGAGCAAGTGTCAAAGACTGCAGATACCGGCGAGTACCTTGCAGTCGGCAGCTTCATCATTCGTGGGAAGAAGAACTTCCTTCCTCCAGCGCGGCTACTTCTTGGGTTTGGTATCATGTTTCAGATCAGCGAAGAAAGCAAAGCTCGACATGTAAAGCACCGCTTGCTACGACAAGACAGCTACCAAGCGACGCCGGATCTCACAGATGCTGAGACAATCGCGGAGTCCTCCGCTGCAGGCGGTCCTTCCGATGATGGTAGTGACGACGACTTCCCAGACGCAGCACCCGCGCCACGCATCGAAGATGAGGATGACGAATTTGCTGATGTACAGCAGGTTCAGGATGAGATATCTAGTGACGAATCCCCGGAAGAACAACGTGAGCGGACTTACGGCACGCACGACTATCATGATGAGGATGAAGACCACTCGCGCAGTCAGCGGAACCCCCTGCAATCAAGCGCTCTCAATGCTCACGATGACGATGACCACCAAAACGAAGATGGTGACGACGAAAAGGATGAGGAAATTGGTTCGGTCGAAGGCAGCACGAATGGCTCTGAGCTTGGCCGAGAGGATACGGAAAGCACAGTTACTCCCGGCACAGCGGATCCGACCGAAGATGGCCAAGAGGAACAACCAGCAACATCCCAGCCGCTTTCGAACAAGGAACGCAAAGCGCTTGCCAAGTTTGAGAAAGACAGGAAACCTCAGCCATCGCAAAAGGCAAAGGCCAAACAGATCAAAGCCTTGGTCCGTGGCAAAAGAGGGAAAGCAAAGAAGCTCGCAGAGAAGTATGCGGATCAAGACGAGGAAGATCGAGAGATTGCCATGCGGCTACTCGGATCTCGCAAAGCTGAGGAAAAGCGTGAAGCCGAAGCTGCGGCAAAGGCAGCGAAGACTGAGACAGCAGAAGAGACTCGCGCCCGCCGGCGAGCACAACATGAACGAGCTCAGCGCGAAGGTCTGGAGGCCGAAGAGATCCGGAGGTTGAACCTCGAAGAAGGGGGAGACGATGCGGAGGACGAAGCAGCACTCACACAGCTCGATACGCTCATTGGACAACCTCTGGCTGGCGATGAGATTCTAGAAGCGATACCTATATGTGCTCCGTGGGCGGCTTTGGCAAGGTTCAAGTATAAGGCTAAGATGCAACCTGGACAGCAGAAGAAGGGCAAAGCGGTCAGAGAAATCCTTGGGAAATGGGCGCGGGATGCAAGTGACAACAAGAAGCTGGATGCACAAAGCCGAGACACCGAAAGGATATGGCCCCGGGAAGCCGAACTTATCAAAGCGTGGCGTGAGCCGGAAGTGATCGGTGTAGTTCCTGTCAAGAGCGTGAGGGTCATGCTTAGCGGAGCTGGTGCCGACACCAAAGGACGAGGTGGGAAAGCTGGCAGGGGAGGACGAGGAAGTAAAAGAAGGTGAAGCGATCGATATAAGCATGGGCAGTTTGAAGTCACACTCCCAAGTACAGCGATACCGTCTACCTCTTGGGTCAGCTGAAGTCTGTGCTCACGAGGTACAACGTACAGAATCGGCAATTCATGAGCTGCACGATACATAACAGGAAATAAGGTTCCATACGGCATCGCCTGGTTGGTACATACCATAGCCTGCCACCTTCGAGAAGCCTTCGAAATGTTGTGCTGCGGCACTTACGGCCTTGTTCCTTGCCGGACTGAACTACTGAGGGTGGCCTGATCTGATCACATGGCCGGGTTGGACCTGGAGTCTTGGACAAGCATTGTGAGATTTGGTGCTCCCGTACATCCATCCATCCGTTTTCTAGCTTTTAAAGCTTTGTGGTGAATTAGGTACATACTTCGTGTATCAGAAATAGTGCTTACTCGTGCTATCATGATTGGTCGTATATTATTTTACTGTCCGAAACTGGCAGACCGGCTTCCTCGATTGCCGTGAATTCGGGCAATCTTTCGAGACTTCACTTGCTGTTGCTCGGTGGAGGATACCATAATCAGTAGGGAATCAGGTTTCCTCGCGTGCGATCGACAGCAGTACAGAGCCGAGTGGTCTCGAGAAAAAGGAATCTTTCATCATCTCCGCCCGTTGCGATTCGTGACAATGGCATCAGCAACATCCGACCTACAGACCCCCAACGATGTCTCCAGTATGGTCGCAGCAGTGTCGGGAGGAGGCACAGGTAAGACCCTCGCAATGTACTGTATCATCTGATAAGCAAGTAGGTCTGGGTTTGTGTAAGTACCCGTGACTTCATTTATCGGCTTATGGTGGCGATCGGGCTGAGAGACTGCCGCAACCTCCATCCCCAAAGGAAAGAGGATACGTGCCGGCCAGACGTGATGAAGCCTCAATCCAAGAAATCCTCAACTACGAAACCTAGCAAAAAAAAAAAAAGTCCTCGACACAAACGTCGCAGGCGTCTTCGCAATATCTATTCTATCGCTTTTCTCGATTCAGGAAATCAACGCCGCTCCCCATCCTGTCCAAGTCATCGCAATCGTAAATCATTTACACCGCTTCTATAGGCGGCGTTCATCATCTTTGGGAGTATTTTTTTGTGGTTCCGCATGATATTCGGACGAATGTTATTGCTCCCTCCGGGTTGGTTTCCTTTCGATATGACTGTTCCTGAGGGTACGAAGGGTGTTTTGCCGAGGAGTCTTGTGCCATAGCAGAGGATGGGAGGAACTGGAGGGGACGGTGCTTTATTTGGCTAGTAAGGCGGGTGGGTTATTGGAATGGGATGATTATGTGTGTTGATGGAGGGTGTTAATATTAATCATGCTAGTAATTATTCGATCAGAGCAGAAGGAAAGATTCGTAGACTTAGATGTACGGTAGGCTCGGGAAGATTATTCATGCTGGCTTAGTAATTACTCGTCTTCACTGCGCTTTTTGACACAATCTTCATGTTTACTTTTCTTTGTTCGGGTTGGCAAGCATTCATGCTATGGGGCTGTACGATAACGAGTGATTTGCGGAAGGGCTGCCGTAGAATCCAAGGCGAAGGTAAGCTTGAGCATTCACTCACATGCCGGCATCGGCTATCATCAGCTCCATGCCGGCAACGCCATGATATGATGCCAAACAGGATACGAGAAGCATACGTAATCTTATATCAAACAAATTGTATTGTGGTCTCTGCTACTCTGAGGCGGATCATCTATCGCGTTCACCAAAGCCGCCAAAAGGGCTATTCGTATCTCCATGCTCGAGTCCAAAAGTCTGCGCCTTGTTTCCCATGCCAGTGTCGTCCTTCATGCAGTGGTAGTTGTACCAAAGGCTCGCCGGCCTCCCATGCTATGCGTTGCCCAAATTTTCAAGAATTCCAAAAAACGCCAAAACGCCTTCATGCTTCCCAAGTTTCATGCCAGTCTAACCATATCCATGCTTCGACCTCGTCGCCATGGATGAGTATGAGTGAGTAAAGCTCAGTTCTTCTTGGTCGTGTCTGTGCCGACGATCTTGTTACATTCATCGACCAGAACCTTTACACTAGCACGGCTGAGCGCACCAACCTTCACCAACTCGTCGCGGTCGAGCGCGCGGGAATCAGGTTGTGCGATGCGAACGACCATTGTCTCACGATCAATCTTCATCTTGCCATAGTGCGTAGCAATGTCGAGAATGGGCTTGTCGTTTTGAGGCTTATAGTTCTTGCTAGCGTTCTTCGGCTTGAGGTTGTTGTGAATTGATGGTACAGACCGAGACATTCGTGAATTGCCTACTGAATTGCATGAACTATAGAAGGTAGCTAACTAGTCAACCTTTATATGTCCTTGTTAGTGACCCTAAGTTAGTATATAATAGACTAAATAAGTCTATAATAGTAGCCCTAAATTAGTACCCTTAAAAGCTACCTATTATTGTTCCTCCCCTATTACCTTAGTATACTAACTAATATACAATACTCCCCTTTAGTTAGTTAGTTAATACTATGAGTTTGCTAATTGCCCTTTACTTTAGTAGCTTTACATACTATACATACTTTAGCTTATGCCTTAATAAAGGTTATAAGCTCCTTTAGCTTAACTCTAGTTAGTTCCTAACCTTAAATTAGTATCCTTATTATCCTTAGATTAGTTATTTCTTTACTTCCTTTAGGCTTTTATAGCCTATTAGCCTACTTAACTAAGTTAGATTGTTCCTATACTTTCTTTTACTTCTTTAAGTAGTTATATATTTGCTAAATAGCTTAAGTATAGATACCTTATATCCTTAATCTTAGTACTTATAAGTCTTTCAACCTTTAAGGTTAAACTTAACTTTCTTCTTTCTATACTAACTCTAGCAATATTAAGCAATCTGCCTATTATCTAGACTAGGTTATATCTTTTCTAACTCTTTAAAAATTCCTATAAAGGTAAGCTAGATATTAGCTATTGTAGGGATCTTTACTAACCTTGATAGGATTTATTATAGCTACTACAAACATGACTAATAGTTAGCTCTAGGCTATAGTTAATACTACTTTTGCCTCTAGACTTTATTTAAGCAAGGTTAAGCTTAACTAGTATTAATAGATACTTAAGGCCTAGAACCGTAGTAATAGCATTAGTTAGCCTATAAAGCTATCTTCTTAGTAGATAGGTTTCTTTAATAATACTACTAGTAATCCAATTCCTTTAGTCTAGCATCCTAGATTTAATAGCTAGGGTTCTATTAACATAAGTAGCTATATTAACTACTTACCTAGCCTTTTAGCTAAAGTAAGTACTAGTATTGTATAGTAGACTCCTCCTTACTAGTACTATGCAAATAATACATAAGGCAAGGTATTCATTAGATGTAACAAGATCTAGCGTACAAACGTAGCTAGTAATACTTTCTTTTATAATGCCTATATTAATAATAGATAGGGACTTTAGTATAGCCATTATAGTACTTCTAGATACTAGTCAACTCCTCGTTCTTAGTTAGCTCGCTTAAGGGCTAATTCGGTTAGGTCTTAAGGCTTAAGTAGTATACTAGGACCGAATATAGTTGTTATTAATCGAGCTCGGGAGATCTTTGTTAGTAGAGATAGTTTATAGCGTAGGTAGATTATTATTAACTTTAACTATTTATTAAGGGATAGTAATAGTAAAGTAATAGAGGCTACACATTATACTATTAGGCGTATTAAAGCCGATTTTTACTAGAGGTTTGCTAATAGTTCTACTTTTAGAAGAAGTAGGTACCGCTATCCTTAATTGTAGCTAGTTAGTTTAGTTATACTAGGGAAGATCTAAAAACCATACTAGGCTTAGTTTGTTTCCTAGTATTTTAGTTTAGAGCCTAGGTTGTTAAATAATACCTAGGCTAAAAAGTTCTAAACTTAGTTTTAAGATTGATTTTAATAAAATACAAATAAATGTATTAAGTTTGTCTTCTAGTAGGACTCTAGTTCTAGAATAAATGAAATTCTAAAAGAATAGCTTAGAGAATCCTACTTTATAGGATTTAGTTGTTTAACCTTAGCTTTGTTAGGTAGTTGGCTATTTAATAGTAGGTATTAATATATTTAACCCTAATATTGCCCTTATCGAACTATTCCCTATAGTAGTAATTTCTTAGATTAGTATGCCTACTTCTTCCTAAATTTGTGTAGTTTTCTATAAGGTAGATTGCTAACTAGTTATTAACATTAATTATTATATACTTTATCGAGAGACTAGTAAATCTCTTGATTTTATCTAAAAGATTCCTAAGCTATCTAAGCTCCCTTACTACTTTATTTAGAGAAATATATTTAGCCTTAGTACTTAACTAGACAACCTCCTTCTAAAGCTATAATCTCTAGATAACTAGTGCTCTAGACATAAGTACTAGGAATCCTAAAACTAATCTAGCTATACCTAGGTTAGTAGTAAAATTAGTATTAGAGTAGATCTATATAAAAGCTTTAAGACACATCTCTAATCCTAACTTAGTAGTACTACTCTTCTTAAATACTAGGTACTTTTTAGGTATTCTAGCAATATACTTCTAGATATGCTTAGCTATATTAACATGTTTAGGTCTAGGATTTAAAAGGAATCTAGCAAGGTAGTTTGTAGATATAGTAATATCTAGCCTTATCTAATTTAAAAGCTATTAGAGCCCTCTAATGAATTCATTAAAGAGTTCATAGTCTACTACTATACATTCTCTATTAAATGCATATAGTAGCTTATTAAGTAGATACTTAATAGACTTGTACTTGTTAAGTCTATACTTCTTTAGTTTCTTAAGAGTATAATACTTCTAAGATACCTTTAGGAAGTTCTAGTCTTCTTAGATATTAAGACTAAGGAATAGGTTAGTCTTAACAATCTTAATAGTATACTTCTTTCTTAGGCTATTAATAAGATTATTAATGTCCTTCTAGTTTCTTCTAAAGATTTAGAAATCATTAATATAAAGGATAACTATAATTCCTTTTCTAATAAAGAGATAGCTATTACTCTTTATTACCTTAAGTCTAAGGCTTCTTAAAGT